>VKOC01046748.1:0-49213 GCA_009364415.1 Spea multiplicata | reverse complement strand
ATCTACTAGTGTCTAATTTAAAATCAGTAATATTAATTAATATAATTAATAATTGAATTCATTATAAAATTATATATATATTTGTCAGTTATAGTTAGTAATAGTATACTAGTGTAGAGTGTACTGTAGACATTCAAGACATCTACTAGTGTCTAATCTAAAATCAGTAATATCAATAATTCTCTAATTCTTTCTTATCTTAATAGTTAATTAAATTAGCTATAAATAAAAGTAATAATATTAATTAATTACTACTAGCGTATAGTTCAGCTAATCTTATTAGTACTGGTGCTGCAGCGCTATAGTTTGTGCTTTGTTTTAGCAACAGTAAGAGACCAAGTCAATTTTTCTTAATTAATCTTTCATTTTATTTCATTTGTTTTGCTCACCTCAGTCCATCAGTGAAGTGAACTTGTTGGGCTAGTGAGTGCAGCCGCATAAGTGCTGTGTTTTTTTTTTGATCAGCAAGCAGTGACGTTAACTGTTTTGCAAAGATTTTCTCATTTATTTTACATTTTATTTCAATTTTATTAAAAGTACCCTTAGTGTTTTGCTCACCTCAGTCCATCAGTGAAGTGAACTTGTTGGGCTAGTGAGTGCAGCAAGCAGTGAAGATAACTGTTTTGCTGTGACATTTTATTTTATTTCTAATTCTTTTCAAGAAAAATTGACTGTGACGAGCTGTACTAAGCAAAGCTTCAAGCTACTAGCTGTAGTACTAAAATAATTCTAATCTTCTTTAATCTTAATCTATAATATATTATAAATAATAATATTCTAATTCATAATCTATAATATAAGTAATTCTAATTCTAAATTCTAATTCATAATCTATATTCTTCTATCTATGATACATAATATATAAGTAAATTAGTTCTAATCTATTAATATTATATAACTTAATATTAATTAATAAATCATATACTGAATCTGATTTAACCTCACTTTAGCTTAGTGGGTTTGAGAGCGTCTGCCTAGAGGTAGACTTATAGTAAGGAAATATAGCTTTAGGCTAGCATAGTAGTAGGCTAAGCTCTTAGGCCCGTGTAAATTCAAATTAAAAATAAAATACTGCTAGTTATTAAATAGTTAATCTTGAGTTAATTTAAATAACTTTAGCACTTTGGCAGATTGCACACAACAGCACAGTGCAGTAGTGCATAGTTTTACTTTTTAAGCAGTAGCACTGAAGAGAACTTCCTCTAATTTTTTTGTCTTTAATTTGTTTTTCCTTTTTTTTATTTTTATTTTTTTATAGTTTTTTAAACACTACACTACACTACACACACAACACAAAATTTGAAATGGATCCTCCTTTTGGGACTAAGGAGGGACAAGCTCCATCTACCACCACCACCACCAGCAGCAGCACCACCACCAGTTCTAAGATGCAGCCTTTGCGTCAGTCTAGTCGGCCAAGTAGGCCAAGCTCTCGCTTATCATTTGGGGAAGCATTGCTTGAAGGATCATCAAGTAAAGGAAAGGCACCAAAAGCAGGCAGTAGTAGTGCGGCTAGGCCCACAAGCTCTATGGTTTTTTACGGAAAGCCTAAAGCACCAGAAGCACGTTCAAAGTTAAAGGGTAGCACAAGTAGTACCAGCCCAGTGACTAAAAAGAAGTGCCTTTTGCCCCAAGCAGCATCTTCCCCATCCACCAGCAGCATGCAAGGTACCAAGCAGAGCCAAATTAGCAGCAAGACTCAGAGGGGTCCCAAACCAAAGCGATCTCATTCCTTTGTAGGGAAAACCACCCCCACTTCTACCGCCTCTACCACCACTAGTGCTGCGCCTACTGTTCCCACTGGTACCGCCACGCCATGTCCTCCTAGTACCTCTAGCAAGCCACCAAGTCCTTACAAAATTTTTGTAAAGACAGTTAGAGAGAGGGCTACACATAGTGGAACTCCACCTAGCGAGGTAGCAGAGGAGCCTGAGACTGAGAGGCCAAGTGCAGAGTCTGTTCTTCCTGCTCCCACTACTACTGGTCACGAGTCTCACGTCGATATCAGTCTTAGCTCCAGCCTAGCAGGAATTCCATTCGATCTGGCTAATGAAGAGCTAGACTATGAGCCAGAGAAAGTAGAGGAGATGAGTGGTCAGGAATCAGATTCCTCAGGGAGCAGTGTCCAAATGACTAGTGTACAATTTTCCCCTGAGCCTCCACCTTCTCCGCTACGATCATCACCATCACCACCACCAGCAGCAGCAGCAAAACCTAGCAAATCTAAAGCAATTAGCAGTCCCACTATGGCCAGTACTGTTACCACCAGTCCCACCACCACTAGTTCTGCCTCTGTTCATCCACCCCGAGCAGTAAGAGCAGCACCCAAGGCACACTCCAAGGCTATGCGCGCCCCAATTTGGGAGCACTTTGAAAATGTTGAAGAAGGGCGCTATGGAAAGTGCAATCATTGTGGTAAACTAATAAGCAGAGGGAAAGTGTCTGGCCATTTTACCAGTGCTAGCATGAAGCATCACCTCAGCACTCAACACAACGCTGTGCTATTGGGGAAAGATGCAGAGGTAAAACTTAGTGCAGGCAGCATAGCTGGTGGCCGTGGAAAAACCCCAACAGCTTCTTCTTCTGAGCCAATAGCAGCAGCAGCAGCAGCAACTAGTGCTGGCAGCCAGAGACCAAGGCAGGTTGGAGCACTGCATGCCCAGCCCACCCTGGAAGAATTTGGGGCATTCCACTCCAAGAGAACGATGCCCAAACAGCAGGCCAATAAAGTAACGCGACTTATTGGTCAGTTCATTGCTGTTGGAGGGGCATCCTTCTCTATGATCGAAGGGGAGCCTTTCAAACAATTGATGGCGGCTGTGGCTCCACAATATACAGTTCCGTCACGTTCCACTTTCAGCAGGAACATTGTCCCCTCATTGTATCGGTCCTGTGTTGCAGCAGTGAAAGAGGAGCTTTCCAAGGCTGCTGGTCAGTGTGTTCATTTCACTACCGATTTGTGGAGTGCACCTAGCGCCCAGCATGCCTTTCTTTCTTTGACAGCACACTGGTGGCAGCCCGGTGTGTCTAAGGAAGCTGCTGCAGCAGGCTACCGATCATTCCTTCTCCATGCAGAAGTGATAGATGAAAAGCACACTTCCCAAAATATTCTGCATGCGATTAGGAAAATGTTTAGCCTTTGGGTGGGAGCAGAGGCGGGCACCAATGTTGAAGTTGGTTTTGTGGTAACTGACGGAGGTGCCAATATGGTGAAAGCGCTGCGAGATGGTCATATTGTTGGTGTGCGCTGTGCAGCCCACATCATCCATCTTGTAGTGAAGGCAGCAATGTCAGAAGGAACTAATGTGGCAGCAGTAGTTCTGTCCCGCTGCAGAAAGATCGCTGGGCACTTTCACCATAGTGTTAAGGCTAGCCAACTTTTGAGGGAAGAGCAACAGAGGTCAGGTCTTCCCGTACACTGCCTACGTCAGGATGTCAGTACACGGTGGAACTCCACGTTAGACATGCTAGAGAGGATTTTGGAGCAGCAGAGGGCAATCCATAATCTTGCCTCAGAGCACAATATTGGGATTACATCTCCATTGAATAGGGAGGATTGGACAGTGATCGCCCAGCTAGTGGCAGTCCTTAAACCATTCAGGGATGCCACAGAAAATTTAAGATCAAACACTGCCAGTCTGGCCCAGGTAATCCCAGTGTTCTCCCATCTAGGCAGCAAGATGGATGTGTTCCTTGAAAACCGTGAGGCTGTTCAAGGTGGCACTTTACATCCTGACGTAGCAGCCATAGTCAGGAAGCTGAAGGATCTGCTAAAAGTACACCTTCGCAAGCGAATGGAAGAGAGTCCCAAAATGATGCTAGCGTGCCTTTGTGATCCAAGAATTAAGGGAAAGCTAGCTTTGAAATTCAATGTTCTCAGTAGCTACCGGGAGCAATTGGTCAACAAGGTGCGTGACTGGCAGCGTAAAATGGGAATGCTGTCCGAGGAGGGTGAGGTGCAGGAGGAGGAAGAGATGATGTGGTCTGCTACCCCTAGCAGCAGCATCAGCAGCAGTGCCACAAGCAGCACAACACAGCTGAATGGAGCAGCTGCGTTTTGGGAAGAGGCACTTGGCAGTATAGTTGGACCATCTGACAGAGCTAGCAGCAGAAAGGAGAGTAGTGCTGCTGAAATGGTCAAACTTTACCTCTGTGAAGTTCCTTCTGCTCCTAATGTTGATCCTCTTAGCTACTGGGATGAAAAGAAGAGTGTGTGGCCTGCACTCTCATGGGTTGCGCAGCAGCTTCTATCATGTCCGCCAACCACTGTTCAAAGTGAGCGCGTGTTTTCTATGACTGGAAACATACTGAGTCACGCATGGCACCTCATCTGATGGAGCAGATTGCCTTTCTTAAATTCAATCTGCCCAAATTGGGTTACCCAGCTCTTAGCTTGGAAAGTTAAATTTTTTCTCTCTAATGTTTAAGGTAGTTTCTCCCCCTGGTTGCACTTGCTGCGGTGTGGCAACGCCTGCTACTTCCGCCGGTGTAGCTAGCTTACGCTAGGGCCTAGTGTCTGAGTTCTGTAGGTCTGTTTCCAAACGCCAAGGACTGAGAGTCTTTGGATGCTTTGCCCTGGGGTGAAACAAGTGAGCGGGTCGTCAATTGCCCACTCATTCACCTTTTTCAGTTTCCAACGCTGCTGCTGGTGGTGGTGCCAGTATCTTTTGCCAGTTCGCTTCCTTGCTGAAATCATGCCTCAAATGTCCCTAATGGAAAGGGTAGTTTCTCCCCCCTGGTTGCACTTGCTGCGGTGTGGCAACGCCTGCTACCTCCGCCGGTGTAGCTAGCTTATGCTAGGGCCTAGTGTCTGAGTTCTGTAGGTCTGCTCCCAAACGCCAAGGACTGACAGTGCTTTGGATGCTTTGCCCTGGGGTGAAACAGGTGAGCGGGTCGTCAATTGCCCACTCATTCGCCTTTCCCAATTCTGCTGCTGCTGGTGGTGGTGCCAGTGTCTCTCTTCAATGCCAGTTCGCTTCCTGGCTAGTGTCATGCCTCGAATGTCCCTGATGGTAAGGGTAGTTTCTCCCCCCTGGTTGCACTTGCTGCGGTGTGGCAACGCCTGCTACCTCCGCCGGTGTAGCTAGCTTACGCTAGGGCCTAGTGTCTGAGTTCTGTAGGTCTGCTCCCAAACGCCAAGGACTGACAGTGTTTGGATGCTTTGCCCTGGGGTGAAACAGGTGAGCGGGTCGTCAATTGCCCACTCATTCGCCTTTCCCAATGCTGCTGCTGCTGGTGGTGGTGCCAGTGTCTCTCTTCAATGCCAGTTCGCTTCCTGGCTAGTGTCATGCCTCGAATGTCCCTGATGGTAAGGGTAGTTTCTCCCCCCTGGTTGCACTTGCTGCGGTGTGGCAACGCCTGCTACCTCCGCCGGTGTAGCCAGCTTACGCTAGGGCCTTGTGTCTGAGTTCTGTAGGTCTGCTCCCAAACGCCAAGGACTGACAGTGCTTTGGATGCTTTGCCCTGGGGTGAAACAGGTGAGCGGGTCGTCAATTGCCCACTCATTCGCCTTTCCCAATTCTGCTGCTGCTGGTGGTGGTGCCAGTGTCTCTCTTCAATGCCAGTTCGCTTCCTGGCTAGTGTCATGCCTCGAATGTCCCTGATGGTAAGGGTAGTTTCTCCCCCCTGGTTGCACTTGCTGCGGTGTGGCAACGCCTGCTACCTCCGCCGGTGTAGCCAGCTTACGCTAGGGCCTTGTGTCTGAGTTCTGTAGGTCTGCTCCCAAACCCAAGGACTGACGCCAAGGACTGACAGTGTTTGGATGCTTTGCCCTGGGGTGAAACAGGTGAGCGGGTCGTCAATTGCCCACTCATTCGCCTTTCCCAATTCTGCTGCTGCTGGTGGTGGTGCCAGTGTCTCTCTTCAATGCCAGTTCGCTTCCTGGCTAGTGTCATGCCTTAAATGTCCCTAATGGTAAGGGCAGTTTCTCCCCCCTGGTTGCACTTGCTGCGGTGTGGCAACGCCTGCTACCTCCGCCAATGTAGCCAGCTTACGCTAGGGCCTTGTGTCTGAGTTCTGGAAGTCCGCTCCCAAACGCCAAGGACTGACAGTCTTTGGATGCTTTGCCCTGGGGTGAAACAGGTGAGCGGGTCGTCAATTGCCCACTCATTTGCCTTTTCCAATGCTGCTGCTGCTGCTGCTGCTGCTGGTGGTGCCAGCATCTCTTCTCTGCCAGTTCGCTTCCTGGCTAGTGTCATGCCTTAATTGTCCCTTATGGTAAGGGCAGTTTCTCCCCCCTGGTTGCACTTGCTGCGGTGTGGCAACGCCTGCTACCTCCGCCAATGTAGCCAGCTTACGCTAGGGCCTTGTGTCTGAGTTCTGGAAGTCCGCTCCCAAACGCCAAGGACTGACAGTGTTTGGATGCTTTGCCCTGGGGTGAAACAGGTGAGCGGGTCGTCAATTGCCCACTCATTCGCCTTTTCCAATGCTGCTGCTGGTGGTGGTGCCAGTGTCTCTTCTCTGCCAGTTCGCTTCCTGGCTAGTGTCATGCCTCAAATGTCCCTTATGGTAAGGGCAGTTTCTCCCCCCTGGTTGCACTTGCTGCGGTGTGGCAACGCCTGCTACCTCCGCCAATGTAGCCAGCTTACGCTAGGGCCTTGTGTCTGAGCTCTGGAAGTCCGCTCCCAAACGCCAAGGACTGACAGTGTTTGGATGCTTTGCTCTGGGGTGAAACAGGTGAGCGGGTCGCCAATTGCCCACTCATTCGCCTTTCCCAATTCTGCTGCTGCTGCTGCTGCTGGTGGTGCCAGTGTCTCTTCGATGCCAGTTCGCTTCCTGGCTAGTGTCATGAATCAAATGTCCCTAATGGTAAGGGCAGTTTCTCCCCCCTGGCTGCCTCTGTCTGCGGTGTGGCAACGCCTGCTACCTCCGCCGGAGTGGCCAGCTTACGCTAGGGCCTTGTGTCTGAGCTCTGGAAGTCTGCTGCCAAACGTTTAAGACTGACAGTGTTTGGGTGCTTTGCCCTGGGGTGAAACAGGTGAGTGGGTCGCCAATTGCCCACTCATTCGCCTTTTCAATGCTGCTGCTGGTGGTGGTGCCAGCATCTCTTCTCTGCCAGTTCGCTTCCTGGCTAGAGTCATGCCCAAAATGTCCCTAATGGTAAGGGAAGTTTCTCCCCCCTGGCTGCCTCTGTTTGCGATGTGGCAACGCCTGCTACCTCCGCCGGAGTGGCCAGCTTACGCTAGGGCCTTGTGTCTGAGCTCTGGAAGTCTGCTGCCAAACGTCTAAGACTGACAGTGTTTGGGTGCTTTGCCCTGGGGTGAAACAGGTGAGCGGGTCGCCAATTGCCCACTCATTTGCCTTTCCCATTTCCTTTTCCATTTCATTATTTTCCTTCTGATACACAACCAACCAAACATAACACACACAATAACACATATAACACATATAACACACAGTGACATCACACATAACACACATACACACACACTTACAATGCACAAAACACAAGGACCTTTTCCTTGTTATTTGCCCTGGCCTTCACTCACTAATAGCATTACATTAACACTATAACTCACACTTCACCCTATAACATTTTTCCATCCACATACCTGCCAACAGACCCAACTTTTTCAGGGACAGTCCTGCTTTTTTCCAGTCCTGTCCCATCTAATTTAGCTAAACTAGGTATGCAAAATGCAAATACACATAGGTAGTTATAGCTCGGTAGGTAACGCTACTATAAACATTTAATAAATATAATCAAGTACTAAATAATAAATCTAACTTTAAAATACATTTAAATAAACCCCTATTTTTTTTTTAAAAAAAACATTAAAATTAAATTATTATTATTTAGACATAATACATCTTTAACCAAACCAGTGCACTGCTACTAATCTTAAACATAACCGTACATTAACCCTAAGCTATTTTTTAGTTCTTGTCCAACATTTTTCCATCAGCATACCTGCCAACACACCCAAGATTTTGGTGGACAGTCCTGCTATTTTCCAGTCCTGTCCAGTAAGTAAGTTGGGTTGTTGCAAAGTATGCCATTGTAAATAGGTAGCAAATGTTAGGCATGTAAAGTGGTCCAAAATCAATTTAAAAATGTAAAATATTCCCTATTCTTTTATTAAACATCTATGGACAGTACACCTCGGTATGTGTGTGCAACTCTATTGGTCGTTTCGGCAGGGGGCTCGCCTGCCATCAACGAATGAAGTGCATTCTGCAGTTCTGCAATTCACTCGTTGATGCCAGACCAGCCCCCTGCCGAAACGACCAATAGAGCTGCACACACGTACCTTCACGGCAGCTGCTGCTGCTGTGATGTGTTATTAACCCCGTATTAACCCCTGCTAGGCAACCAGGAGGAAAACGAAGATTAAACGAGCACGAAGAATGTCCGCGAATATTCGCCCGAAGAGAAGACAGGAACGGGCGAATATTCGCGGAATACGAAGATTTTTTTCTCCCCGAAGACGAACACGAAGAGCCCCCTGGTGCCCAAGTCTAGCCTTAAGGGCCATTTTGTTCGCACTTGTCCCAGTAAACCGGGAAACGCTCGCACCCGGACCAAGTAAAGGAGCCTTGTCCGGGTGAGCTTTGTATGGCTCCTACATTTTGTACCAATCTACTTGTTCCTGCCTCGCTGGAATGGGACGGAAGTAAAGTTTCTGCCTCCGCTATGATTGACTCTGGGGCCGCTGGTTCATTTATTGATAAAACCTTTGCTCTCCTTCAGAAGATACCTCTCGTCCAAGTACACCCCCTATTGCCGTCTCGGCCATAGACGGCCGACCCTTGCAACCCTCCTTTATCACGGACCAGACGTCTCCATTACTTCTGTCTGTGGGATTGTTCCATCGTGAAACTATTTCCTTCCACATCATTTCATCCCCCTCCTGCCCCATTGTTCTAGGACTTCCTTGGCTCCGCATCCATAATCCGGCCATTAAGTGGTCCACTGGAGACATCCTAGGTTGGGGTCCAGACTGTTCCCAACGATGTTTTTCTACCGCCCCCCCCATTCGTTCCGTTTCCACCTTGCCGATACCCCTGGTATATTCCGAATTTAAGGACGTGTTCGACAAAAAACAAGCGGAGGTCTTACCTCCCCACAGACCTTACGACTGTCCTATCGAACTTTTGCCCGGGACACTTCCTCCTCGAGGTCGTATTTACCCTTTATCGTTGCCCGAGTCTCTAGCACTGGAAGAGTACATTAAAGATAATTTAGAAAGAGGATTCATCCGAAAGTCTACCTCTCCTGCCGGTGCCGGATTTTTCTTTGTGGAAAAGAAGGATGGGGGCTTAAGACCGTGTATCGACTACCGCGGCTTGAATCGTATCACGGTAAAAAACAAATACCCGCTGCCGCTCATTCCGGAATTGTTTGACCGTTTGCGGGGTTCCACTGTTTTCACGAAACTGGATCTCAGGGGAGCATACAATTTGGTTCGGATACGTAAAGGCGATGAATGGAAGACGGCTTTTAACACGCGTATGGGCCACTATGAATATACGGTCATGCCCTTTGGACTATGTAATGCTCCCGCTGTGTTCCAGGAATTTGTTAATGACATATTCCGCGATATCTCCCTTCAGTTTGTTATCGTTTATTTAGATGATATCCTTATTCATTTCTCTGATATACAGTCTCATCGCCTTCACATTCGTATCGTCTTACAGCCCTGAGCCAGCATCGTCTCTACGCCAAACTTGAGAAGTGCCACTTCGAGGTTCCCCGAGTCACCTTCCTGGGTTTTATCATTTCTGCATCAGGCTTCGAAATGGATCCTACCAAACTTGCAGCAATTTCAGATTGGCCTCAACCTTTGGCTTTACGTCCCCTCCAACGGTTTTTAGGGTTTGCGAACTACTACAGGAAATTTATCCAGAACTTTTCTAAGATTGTAGTTCCTCTCACCAACATGACTAAGAAGGGAGCTAACTGCAAGATTTGGTCAACTGAGGCTATCCAGGCCTTTGCCCTCCTTAAGAACATCCAGAGGCCTCTAAGCCTTTTATTGTAGAGGTTGATGCCTCCGAGGTTGGAGTTGGCGCAGTCCTATCTCAGAGGAAGGACTTTAATGACAGGCTTCATCCGTGCGCCTTTTTCTCAAGAAAATTTTCTCCTGCGGAGGTGAATTATGATGTTGGTAACCGCGAACTTTTAGGCATTGTTATGGCTCTTCAAGAGTGGAGACACCTTCTGGAAGGGGCAAGAAATCCCATTACAATTTTGACCGACCATAAGAACCTGGAGTATCTTAGTCACGCTAAAAGACTGAACCCTAGACAGGCCAGGTGGTCGTTGTTCCTCTCCAGATTTCAATTTGTCATTTCGTACCGGCCTGGATCTAGAAATGTCAAAGCTGATGCGTTATCCCGGCAATTTGTCTCCGACCAGGATTTCAAGTCTGAACCTGAGCCTATTATTCCTCCTTCTCAGATTATTGCCTCCGTTACCACTCACCTATTTTCTCCATTAGTCTCCCGTATTCTCTCGGCCCAGTCTAAAGCTCCTGTCCACAGTAAATGGCCTATGGACACCCTGTTTATGCCAGAGCGGGACAGGGTCCACGTTATGTCCTGGGCTCATGCGTCCTTAACCACGGGTCATCCTAATGCTCAGCGAACCCTTAGGTTCCTTCGTAGACAGTTCTGGTGGCCTACCATGCAAACCGACTGTATTGATTTTGTCACCGCGTGTGCTGTGTGTGCTATTGCTAAGACCTCCCATGCCAAACCCTCGGGGTTACTACAACCCTTACCCGTACCCTCCCGCCCGTGGTCCCATTTGGCCATGGATTTTATTGTGGATCTTCCCCCTTCCCAGGGTTTCACCGTTATTTGGGGTAGTAGTCGACCGATTTTCTAAGATGGCTCACTTTGTTCCCCTCCCCAAGTTGCCCTCGGCCCCGGAGTTAGTCCCTGTGTTTATTAATCATGTCGTTCGTCTCCACGGTCTCCCATTTCAGGTTGTGTCTGATCGGGGGGTGCAATTTACTGCTCTGTTTTGGAGAACCTTCTGTGCTTCTCTGGGTATCTCCTTGGCCTTTTCCTCTGCCTACCATCCCCAAACTAACGGTATATCGGAAAGAACAAACCAGACTCTTGAACAATTTTTACGTCTTTTTATTAATGATCACCAGGACAATTGGGCTTTACTTCTACCTTGGGCTGAGTTTGCTAGAAATAATACTGTCCACGAATCCTCCAAGATTAGTCCTTTTTTCTGTAACTATGGTTTTCACCCTTCTTCCTTGCCTTCTTCTTTCGCTGATTGTCAAGTTCCCGCTGTAGACCTATATTTAAAACAATTACCGTTAGTTGCGGGCAGAGGGTTGACCGCGGTTCCCGGGAAAACATCTCCCCGGGCAGCGGACAATCCCCTGCCCGAGGTAGGAGTCGGGGAAGGTTCAGCTCCGGGAACAACTGTTCCCGGAGCCTGAGTACTCACCCGTCCTCCGGTTGCCGGTCTTCCCCCCGGGTTCGCGCTCGTCGGGGATTTGATTGACGGCCGGTGGGGCGTGGCCTTTTGTTTCAGGTCCGGGAGGGGCTTGTGTTTGGCGCCAGTTTTAAAAGCCGGCTGTGCTTTTCACAAGCTCCCTGTTGTGGTCTTACAGTTTATTGTTATCTGTTCCTGCTATCATTTAGTTATTTGACCATTGGCTTTCCTGACTTCCCGTTTGCTCTACAATTCGGTACCTTCGCTTGTGTCTTCTGGTTTTGACCCCTGGCTCGTCTGACTACCCGCTTGGTGAATCTGACCCCTGGCTCGTCTGACTACCCGCTTCGTGAATCTGACTCCTGGCTCGTCTGACTACCCGCTTAGTGAATCTGCCTGGTGCTGCGCCTTGTTGCCATTGCTCAGAACCTATCTCCAGCTGGTGGGAGGTTGTCCGCTGTTGGGATCATCTAAGTCCTGGGCTGCGGCTGCTGGGAGACTCCTCTCGGTAGCAGTAGTCTGGGCAGAAGAACTTCTGCGGGGACTACCTTCCTTAATAGCCCAGCGAAAGAGTGACACGCATAATACATCAGATTATACTGCCGGAATATTCTTTCATGAGCTTACCACTCATGATACTAATACTAATGAAAACTAAACAATAATAAAACGAAACCAAAGAAATACAGAAAACCTGTGTTGCCTTTTGAATGTCATAACATTTCCAGATCTTCTTCTACCCTGTATACATAATACACTGGATGGCCTAATCCCCAACATCCAACTCCAAGGGCACCACCGGCCCCTCCTATGTGTCCCACTTAGATAACCTCTAGTTGTCCCGATCCCATGAATTGACACCACACAAGTCATTTCATCTCATTATCTTCCCCCACCCCCGCACCTCTTGAAGTCTGGACCATATTTCCATCACCCATATCCTATCCACCTCCTCCACCCGTTCTCCCACAGTGGGGATCAAGGTCTGCTTTCAATGTCTAGCTATGACAGCTTTCGCCGCATTGAGCAGGTGGACTGTCAGCAATCTTTTATAGCGGTGCAACAAAACCGAAGCTGGATTTGCCTCAAACTCTGGGTATTATAACTCCCCAAAAGGATCTAAGTTTCGAGCAACCTCACCAGATGTGCAAGTACGATCCCCGATCCACCAGACACCCCAACACCTATGTGATCTTTTGGAGAATATCTTATGTAGATCCGAGAGAACCTGGTACCACCTAGTAAGGAGTTTGTATGCCATCTCCTGTCTGGCATTTGCATCTCCTGTAGAGCATTTCTGTGTTTGATTTTTTTTTAACCTATCTTCCTCCATAAAGCTGATTCCTATAAGCCTCTGCCCAAGGAAGTAAGGTGCCGAACCCGAGGTCTAAGACCATTTTTAATGTCACTTATGTACACCGCATTTAGCTGGCAGGAGATTGAGTAGGATTCACAGCATGCATACTATAAGTATACTACATACTGTATATTTGTATAAACGCAACAATATTTTATGTTTACGATTCATGTGATTTGGACTTTTATCAAAGAAACAAACCAATTTCCACACTCTGCTTCAAGTGAGCATGTGCCACAGAGCTGACTTTATATATCCTCAGTCATTATTGGCTGGATGATTTTCTTCCAGCCAATAAGAATAAAAGGCGGGCACTGGAACCTCTTCCTGTGAAGTTCCCACACTGACAAAGAACTGAGACAAGCTGTCAGCGCTATCAGCTGCCTGGGGAGCTTGGCAACCCAAAAGTATTGTTATTATTATTAATGTTACTAACCTTAATTTATACAACACATATATACAAAGGGAATGACAAAACTGGAATTGACCCACTAAGACAAACTGATACATTATGCCCTGCTCGCAAGCTTACTATCTATACACTGCCACCAAAACCCAACATTAGGCCACTAACAGTGTGTTCTGGCTATAAAAAGATTGGAGACATAAATACTTCCCTAGTTAAAGGTCTGTCGATGTGTATATATATATATATATATATATATATATATATATATACACACATCTGTAGCATAATATATATTATATATATATATATATATATATATTATATTTATTCACATGTACATGTCTATAATAAACCTGTTGGATTGATCATGATGGCTGCAGATGATTATGGGGGTGCAGCACGTTGCTGTGTACAGAAGGCACAGACCGCCTCCTCTCCTTGAGTGGGTGACCCAGACCAGTTGGCCCCTTGCGCCGTGTCCCCTGTGTATGTGAGCAGGACGCCTCCTCCTCCAGCTGTCGATCACGTTAACCCATGATCTGCTAGACACAGACCTAAACCAAAACATTGTAACCACCCCTCCCCCTCTCTTAGCTTGGCAAGGTAGGTTTATATTTATATATATATATATATACACACACGGCATATAAAATCATGCCTCTACCTACCTTGTCTATGGAGCCAGGGAGCAGCCTCTCCAGTAGCCTGCATAATACCACCCCGTCCTTCAGAGACGCCTGCAGAAAGCCCTCTGGATCCGAAATGGTCTTCTTCGGAGACTCCAGCACCCCGAGTGTTATAAGCCATGTTACAGTCTGCTCTGCCGAATTCATGGCTCAGCAGCGATGCACAGGCTGGGAGAATTAAGGGGTCCAGGGGCGGCCAGTACCAGATCCCCCTAAATAAAGCCCCTCCCCCACTGTGTGGATGAGATCGCTATGGGTTGTGTCGCTGTGCCCGTGTCTTCACATTGGAGCTCAGGCTGCTGCTGCTGCTGCTGTCTGCTGGCCCGTCCTTCCCCGGGTAGATGCAGATGATGACGCCTCGTTGCTGTAGGAAATGCAGCAGGTCCGCTCCTCTGGCCCCCTCCTCCTCCTCCTCCTATTCCTGTCTCCCCCCCTCCCCTTCTCTCAGTGCTGGGCTCTCTGGCAGGCTGTCAAGTGAGTTTTGATTGCACACGCAGCTTGCAGTGGTGCCTAAGCCTTGACAGCATGCAGTGCCCAGTCCAGAGATCACTGGCACTGCATCCACTGGGTGGACCAGCCAAGCATCATATGAGACTGGAGCTGCTACAAGGCACAGACACTGCAGGAGGAAGCAGACATCACACACACTGAATGGGCTCGGCCTCACTAAGTCACAATACACACACACACTGAACAAAGGGCTTAATGACTCTTCTAAATTTAGAGGGAGAGAAAGCTCTAGGGAATTGCCCAAAAATAAAGTGTTTTAACCTTATATGGCAGTGTGATGAATAAATACAATAAGCCTGCTGAGTTTTGTGTACACAGAGGAACAACAATACACGACAAGAATAAGTTATATAGCACCAACATATTCCGCAGCATTCTACAATGGGCAAACAGGACAGTAGTGCATAACATAAGAATTTTCACTTAAAGACACCATAGGTAAGCAGAGCCCTGCCCAACTGAGCTTACAATCTAATAATAAAAAGGCACCATTTCTAAATCAAACTTTGATCCAAAGAGCTTATAGTCTGATTAACTGCTTACTTTTATTACCTAGATTTTTCTTCCTCTGTAAAAAGCATTTTATAAGTGGTCTAAATTATTAAGAGATTAATATACTAGGATTATTTTAGTAATGAAAAACTATGGGCCCCCAAAATCATATGCCAACATAATTGCCCACTTCTCCACCACAAGGGAAAGAAAAAAATGGTAACATTAGATACACACATTGTTTTCTTGTATAATAGCAACACATTGAAATTCATGAAATATTATTTTCTGTGCATTAAGATTGTGTGGATTTGTTCACAAGATGACCCCAAAGGTATAATGTTTATAGGTTCCTGACATAAGAAAATAAACAAAAATACAACATAGTCCATTCACTAAAGAGGGAGTTTGCAGTAGAATGGAACATCACTTCTCTGATATTACTTTTTATTGAAGCCCCGAGGTTTGCGCTTCGCTATGAAGAAAAAACAAAAAAGTGCCGGTGCCATAGGGCCACAGTGGACACCAGGTTCCCTTCTTCGTTTTCTTTGGGGGTCGCACTCCCAAAGGATATGCGGCCCCTTCCTGCCCTCCCCGGCCATAAGGCCTGCAGGATGGTGGGATCTTCTTGGTCCTTCCCCACAAGGGTTGGGACCACTGGAATACTCTATTTGAGGAGGGGGCGCTCAGAAGAGCTACCTAACTCACCTCACTAGAAAAGCAAACTACAGTGAGTTCCTCTTGGAAGACGGGCCGAGCTACAGCTTTATAGTGCCTAGCGGAATCACTAAGTTTAAAGGGATACTCCACCGCTCTTATGCATTTTTATTGCATATGAAAGATGCATGGCCGCTTAAAATTTGCGGCCAACTCAGACCTTCTTGCAGGAGATGCCCTCTACTCTTTGCCCTTAATAACCGTATCAGGCAGCTGAACTGCTAAAAGGGACAGCCCTAAAGAAGCATGCATATTAAGTTACAAAAACAAAAATAATAGGGCATTTACCTCCTCCATCGTCCAAAAATTGTTGCCACTAATTGTTTCAGGATTGCACTCCCATTGAAATCAATGTGATATATATATACATAAAATAATTTATATATAGTGTCCAAAAAAAGAGACTATATTCATTTTTATATATATATATATATATATAATATATATATATATATATATATATATATATATATATATATATAAAAAGATCCAAATTAGGCATTCAGGCCACATATGTCATCACCACAGCCTCATCTTCATATTGCCATGGCAATGGATAGTGGCGGGTTGGGAGGACCTGAAATGGCATATGTATTGCAAATATAACATTGCAGGGCTTTCCTGCTGTACACAGACTGGATGTAAAATGATTTAGTGTTATAAACAGGCTGAGTTCATCTAATCTGCTCGTCAGAATCATTCAGTAAAGCATTATAATCAATCTATCAAGTGGTAAAGGGTGTTTAGGTTATTGATCACCCATAAGAAATATGATCCACTTGATAATGTGAACAATTAATGTTTTTATACAGATACAATTATATATATGTGTGTCTCTATCAAAATATGCAGCACTCTTGCATACAAAATATACTTTGTTTCTATAGACTGGTCCAGCGGTTCACTTCTGTGTTAGTCTCCCTTGATCCCCTTCTCCCTGGCATCTGTGAATGTGTGTGGGTGATAGCACGGATGTGTAAGTGGTGGTGGTGGGGGATAGCATGGCATAACGAGGCTGTAATCACACTCCTATCATGCCGAGGTTCCAGCATGTACTGGCTGCCTCGGCATGATAGGAGTGCGATTGCAGTTAGCAATCATATAATATAAATATATTATATATAATATTGATTTTTTTTGTCCAATTTTGGTGTATTACTTATTGTCAATAAAAGTGGGGTTGTTTTTCGTTTTATTTTTTAAAGGTGTGTGTGGGGGGGGTCATTTTCGGCCAAGTGAATGTTGAATTTTCAGTTTCGGTCCAGAATTTTCATTTCGTTGCATCCCTAGGACTTAGCATCATATAGTAAGTTCTGAGACTTGATTAAAATCTTCTTGCTGATGGCCTCAAGAACCCTGAAATTGCTTTGCGGATAACAAATTGTGACCAGATTACATATTTAAAAAGGAGCGTTTATGGAGAACAATGTACTGCTGGGTACAACAAGGCATTGGTGTCCTGGTAGGTTAAATCTGGTTCCAATGAATGGAATAACCAACCTCTAGCCGCACAGTTAGCTCTAGAGCAATGTACATTGGCCAATGAGCCAATTTGAGGATCCCAATAGATATCTTTATTTTTATTTTTTTTAAAAAACACAGCAACAATAGGAATGTGTGGCATATTTGCAGAGATTTTTCCCACTTGGGAGGGAGGGTAGAGATCATTAGGGGGCCTACACAGCTACTTAATCAGTTTAATGCTGCACTACAGAATATGATGGTGCTATATAAAACAGTTATAATAATAATGTTAGCATCACCTATGTGAAATTATAAAAACCTTAATCAGAGCAATACGCATCTGAGAAACTGCAGAGTAACTGGGGTGCTCCCTCTGGTGGTACAGCTTGAGTAAAGCCACAGGAACAAGATACAAATATGGCACCCATGTTTCCTTCCTAAAAGTGATATAGTCAATGGAACAGTAATGACATTAAATCTTTATTTAAAAACAAGATATCCTTTTGTGGTCATATGGATTCAGAGCATCTAAGTATGATCTCTCTAGCCCAAACAGCCCCACAAAAGATGACATGTCATGGGCAGACCAAGGCTCCCTTGTGTTTTCCCTGGTGTTGGGGTCTGGGTGCTTTATGGGACTCCAGGGACATCACTGGCATTTTGTCCTTTATGTTTATATAAATATACACAGATCAACCATAGCATTATGACCACCTGCCTACATTACGTGCATGCCGGCAAAACAGGGAACTTCACAAGACCACCTTGTTCCATTGCTCCGTGGTCCAGTTCTTAGACGCTTTCGGCATTGGACAGCATGGGCACCCTGACTGGTCAGTGGCTACAGTAACTCATCTGTTGGATTTGACCACACAGGCCAGCCTTCATGCCCCCCCCATTGTGAAACAATGACTGCCCATGACCCTGTCGCCGGTTCACCGCTTTTTCTTCCTTGGACCACTTCTGACCACTGCAGACCAGGAACACCCCACAAGAGCTGCAGTTTTTGACATGCTCTGACCCAGTTGTCTAGCCACCACTGCTTCTAACACATCAACTTTGAGGACAAAAAAAGTTTACTTGCTGCCTAATATATCCCACCCACTGACAGGTGCCATGATAACAAGATTATCAGTGCTATTCACTTCACATGTCAGTGGTTATAATGTTATGACTGATCAAAAAAAAAACATTCACATAATATCCCCGTAATGTTATCACAGACTATATTAACACATACAACACATAAGACATGTATTTGTAATAAGAGTGGTTAGGTGTTTTTTTTTTTTAAATAACCAGTTTAGCTATGGTGTCCAAATTTACTTTATCCCTTCTCCATTCTGGATTTGATTTTCAAAATGTATCCAATATGTTTCAGCATTCTGTCTCCATTTCCTCATAATGATTATTTTAAGAGCCATAAAAATATGTATTATCAAAATTCTATCCTTTTTCATTAATCTTTGCAAATTTAAATACAATAAAGCAGTCTGTGATAATGATGGAATTGTCAATCCAGTTATTCCTTGGATTATATTAAATACTTTGGACCATGTCATTTAGATTTTTGTACAATGCCATCAAATGTGAGACATGGATCCTTGAGCTACTGCACATGTCCACGTTACTAGCATTTTAGATCTCTAACAGGATACCATCATTAAAATTCTCAATGGTACATTGTCAGAATCAGTCTTCCCATCTTGCACAAGTTTGCTCAGGAAGGGGAGGCTTCTATGACTCACTTTGCAGGACGGGCTGTCTACAGACTCAAGATTCTGTAGTCTATTTTAAGCGGTGATGTTGATGCTTTGTCACATATTGGTGAACCAATTTTACCGTCCTCGGTGCCCAGCTGTTAATCAACAGGAAATGTTTTAATAGAGCTGCATTTCCTTTTCCCACCTAATCACACTATTAGCATTCAGTGTGCATTAGTACTGCAGGTTTGTGTATGTTTGTCTACTACTTTGTTAAATTTTGCTGATAATGCCTGATCCATCATCACAGCGTTTGCTGATGAACATTTATAGAGTTTGTGTTCACGGTTCAGCCTATCTAGTCTGTCCATTTTTCTGATGTAGCGATGCAGACTTTGCTCAGTCTTTGGTCTTCTCTTAGATTCAAGATAGCTTAATGCATTGTACATGTAAGTAAAATTTACTTAAATTACATATTAACCTCTGACCCTCCAGTTTTATACATTCCCTCATATGATAATTTAAATGCAAACACAAACCCTGACCTTAACCCCACTGAATTCCTTTGGGATGAATTAGAATATGAGCCAGGCCTTCTCATTCAACATGACCTCACAATGCTCTTTATGTTAATTCACAATGGTTGTGATAGAGGGTGTCTGACAAGCTCATATAGGTGAGCTATATGTCCACAGGGAAGCATTACGTGACCCACCCCAGTGTAAACTGGGATAAACTGGCCACTTCTGCCCGACCCCCCCCCGAAATACCCATAGGCCGGTGCTGAAGCAACATTGAAAAGAAGAGTGGGCCAAAATTCATCCACAATGATGTGAGAGGCTGATAAAGTCATACAGAAAATGATTCCTTCAAGTTATTTCTGCTAAAGGTAGTTCTACAAGCCACTGAATCATAAGATGTACTTTTTCCAAACATGGCTTCTCCATTTTGGCTTTATTTTTGTTGCATAAATCATGACACAGTGTAATAAGTCATGTGTTGTTGTTCATCTAAGGTTGTATTTACCTAATTTTTAGACCTGCTCAAATACAATCATCAAAAGACATTTTAGTTAGAACATGGACTAAGAATTAGTGCCCATTGATAAGGCACACATATATGTGTTATGGCTCAATTTTAAACAAGAAATTCACACTATCTTGTGCAGTCATTCAATAATTCAGGTCTTTGTCAATAAAAAGGCTTTTTGCAACCTTTACATAAGTGTTGATTTTGATACGTCCCGTATTGTATAAAAAGATGCTTCACTTAATCTACAGAATACCAAATATAAATAATAAAACATGTACATCTACAAATGGTCTATTTTTGAAGCATTCATAAAGAATTACATCTAATGCCTACACAAATACCAGGCTGCACATCAGCAGCCACCTGCTGGCCAAATACTAGCAAGCAGTCGGATTTTTATTCTGCAGGGATGACATCATACCCACTTTCTATTTATAGCCATAGCTGGTGACCATCAGAATAGAAGCTCCGATTGGGATCCCCGTTTTACCATACTACAGTCCAGTTCTTGCGAAATTGTCTTGTTTATTCAAACATGGGTAATGAATATGATTTAAATAAGCATTTCTCCTGTGTAATGATTAAGCTTTTCAGAAGTATAAACCCGAAAATGAAGAGCATGCGGAAAATAATTGAGCCCTCCAGCCCCACCTAGCTGTATATGTAGGTAAAAGCTCCAAATTAAAAAACAAGTCTTCATATTTACATTTCTAGGGACACTAGCCATAACATACATTTTGAACATATGATATCTGAGGGGTCCCTTTAAATTTTCATGATTTCCACATTGAAAGTGCATGGGAGGATTCTGCAGAGAACCTCAATATTCATCTGCCCCTTTTTCATCACCGCCTAATTACCATGCAGGAAATGTGTTTCTCCTGACACATGGTATACCTACAGCCAGTCACCACTTGCTCAGCGAGTTTCAGCGGGATCTAATAAGATCTCCATGTGCATGCATAGAAAGTGCTCCCAATGTAACACTTTAATGCACATTCTTTGCATAAATGGCTAAATTGAACACTGACATATATTAAAATTATGACTTAAAGACACACAGTGGTACCCCATACTTCCTGAGAAGGGCTGGATTTCCCACTAATTACGCATTTGCCTGCTGAATCATTTAAATAACAATAAAAAATCAATGATTTTTGTATGTGTGTGCATATGAGATATACATGTAATACACGCGTGTGTATAATCTTATCCGCTCTATACAGTGTCCTTAAAAATGACGTCTGTTCCAAAATGGCATATCTGCCACCAAAAAAACATGAGTAGAAGAGACAATTCTGTTATGGAAGGAGGGCCCAGACCATTTGTTCTGTAAGGAGCCACAAAAGTTCTGATGGCGACCCTGTTTACTATATTAATATAACTTTATCTTACAAGGGCAGGGCCGTCATAAGGAAAAAGGGAGCCCTGGCTTCTTGAATCTGTCACTGGCCTAGGGGCCCATATCCAAGGAAAAGGCTGGGTGGCTTGAACTGGAAAGATGGGGCTGGGCAGCAGAAGCATGGAATAGGAGGGGACAGGGTAGCCCAGTTTGTAGGTACCATGTTACACAAGGACATCCACTGGAAGCTCTTTGGAGGAGATGAGAGATTCAGCAGGGTCTTTCTAGACTCTGCTGGAATTTTCGATTACTCCCCATGCTGGCTGATCACAGTGTGATCAGTGCAAGGGAGAAAGGAGGGAAGAGAGTGAGAAACTATGGTCCTCCCTCTTCCAACAAAAGAAAAAAGTAAAGAAAAGTTAACGAAATATAAATAAAAAATGAAAAATAAAAGATAAAACAATACGGTGAGCTCAGTGATATCATTGTGACATCTGATATACCGGTACATGATGTACAAGATCTCGATCCACATTGCACTAACAGTTCAAAAAATAAAAATTATAAAATCCCTGACATCTCATTGCTCTAGCACTACATGTACAAACTTTAACCAGCTTTCAATACCTGTAAACCCCATTAAAAATACTACCCTATAGGGTACTATCTAAGAGATAAATGTAGCCCTTTAGAAAAGTTTAAAAAGTTAGGTGGATTATGTGCATAATCAGAGGATGTTGCTGAACATAAATTGTGTCATTGTTTATCAGTGGCACCTACTGTATAGAATAAATTCTAAACAAAATTGCAACAAACAAAAGTCTTGTTTCAAACGAAAGTCCTATTTTTCTTGAGAAAGAATTTTTTTTTCCTAATTTAAGGAAAGGGTTAAAATCCCTTACCACCATTGTACATTACAAAACACACTTTTTGGGTGTTTTAACTATTTATGGATGGGTGTGTCCAATGAATACTCCAGACCTGTCTTTTTATTTCTATGCTGGCTTTGAGGATTATGGCTAGGTTTCCACTTGGGTGTTTTTTGCAAAAACACCCATAATAATGCCAACTCAGCCACACGGCATTTATTAGTGAAAAAACGCTGCAGCCAGGTGTTAGCTGTTCTTCAATAGGAAATTGCACAATGCCATATCCACTTGGCGTTTTTCTGTTTGGTGTTTTTTCAGTCCTCTTTGGCGCTTTTTTGGGCTCTGTGGCAGTGTTTCAAAATCACAGCATGTTGACACTGGCATTTTTTGCAAGGAAATCTTGGCGTTTTTCCCCAATAGAAGTCTATGGGAGAGAAAAACGCCATGAAAACGCCATGTGGGTTTTGCCTTGGCGTTTTTTCCCACAGTTAAAAAAAAGGAGCAGGACCCAGGAAGAGGAAGAGCTGCCATTTTCCCAGTACTGTGGTAAAACTTATATCTGCTTGTACACTGTGTGCTGTCTGTGTAATTTATTAATAATTTGGAATAAAGCATGCCTTATAAACCACAGAAAAGAGACAAAAGGGTCTGCCGGGGCGTTTAAGTAGAACTCTACCAAGGAAATGACATCAGGAGGGGGCAGATACTTGCCATTTATCCTAATCCCTTTTAGCTGGGTGAAACTTCTAATTTGTAAAGGCTGGAAAAACTGCCTAAGGTCAAAAAAGCAATTTCCACAGAAAGGCTAAAACACCAGAAAAAAATGCCGGAAAATGCAGTGGCAGTTTTCCTGGTGTTTTTCATCAAGAAAATAACGCAGGAAAAAAACCCAAGTGGAAAACTAGCCTATCAGAGGTGAATGAAGATTTGAAGTAACTTGAATGTCCCCTATACATTTGCTTGTCCGCCAGCTAGAACAATGTGCCAAAGTTTCAATAACAGGCGTGCTTTAAAATGAAACCCGGAAATATAAATATTTTTGTATAAGTAGTCAGTAAGTTGGGAGTCAACTGACAAGTTTATTATGCAAACATCCACACCCTAACTCCTGTTGCGATCTCATTTCTGATAAACCTGCCCATAATAAGTGAAGCTATTTTTTATTTTAACATTTTAAAATTAATAATGCATAAAAAGCGATTTTTAACATTTTAAAACATTTTTTTACAACTTTCAGGTAAAATTCTGTTTCCCTGGTGCAATAGTTTACATTATTATATATATATATATATATATATCTACAAAAAGATGTGCCATTCTTGCATGCCCCATTTAACACAACCCATGTTATCACACCATTTAATAGTACAAATGCAAAAAACATTTCTTCGTCAAAAGAGCAAATTACCGTAAATGATAAACAAAAACTAAATCACTTTCTTAAAATACCTTACTTCTATTGTAAATGAAATATATGTGGTTCTATATACAGGTTGGCTGCACAATTAAGATGTGGCTTTCACCATGAAAAGGCACACAGAGAAAATACAAATTTACACAATTATGATATGTTTCTGCACCTGCGACGCAGAAATCAGGTTTTGTGGACCTATACAATCATTTTTTCATTAAAACGTAAAAATAATTTAAGGCAAATGAATGGATTACATTCATCACACGGATAGCGAAAAAACCTCAATGCAACTCCTAGCCAATTCCATTGCGTAACGTCCTGTATTCAGTAACATGCCGTCTTTGCATTGTGCGTCGAGCTGCGTGTATACACAGCGCGCACATCACGTTAGTGGAGTCCGGTGGTATGCGCATGCGCCCACAACCACGCCGCGACCGTGGCTGTGTTTACTCCCGAGCTGTGTATGTTCCCGCCCTGGCAGTGATTGGGTTACAGCCAGTAGGGGGCGTTGCCAGCAGCGCTCCACCTCCCGCCCCCGGTGTGTGTGAGTGTGCGCTCAGGGTCCGTTACAGGTAGTCATCATGTCCGTGTGCTCGGAGCCAGGCTTCTCCAGTGAGGAGGTTCTGAGCCTCCGCTTTCCCTTGCACCGAGCCTGTCGGGATGGGGACCTGCACTGCCTCACCTCTCTGTTGCAAGGCCCGCCTGGGAACACGGCGCAGCAGCTCGGCAAGGAGGACTCCTGCTACGGCTGGACCCCTATACACTGGGCCGCGCACTTCGGGAAGGTGACCACCGGGGTTTGGGTGTAGACTGGTTACTGAGGTTATAGAGGCTGAGGACGGTGGCGGCGGGAAGAGTTGGGCGAGTAGGCGGAGTTAGCGCCATTTTTTCTGGTTCTAATCCTGACAGTTCTAAGTAGGGGAGGGGCTGGGAGAGGGTCAAGTAACACAAAGAAAAGTAGGAGGAGAGAGGAGGGAGGCGTGGCCCAAGGAGGGGTGTGTTCCCACTGCCATGTACTGGGAGTGAGATCAGGCTCAGCAGCCGCTGGGGAGGGAGACAAAAGGCAGACTGCTAACTGGCATTGATCGGGACAATAGTCTTAATGGGGGTGTTGAAGGTGGTTCTAGGCAATGATAATGGGGGGGTCTAGGTATTTATGAACTTAAGACAGAGTAGGGGAATACATTCTTTATAGGGCAATACAGGAAAATAATTAAAGCAGAGGGACTTTAGGGTCCATTCACTAAAAGGAGAGTTGTGGGTTTAACTTGCATCACTGTAACTTATGAAGCTCGCTGTGACTGGACCTTGATGTCATGAAGTCAGCGAGCAGAAACAGTAACGTAGAATTTGATGGCAGATAAGAATCAGTCGGTCTTCCGAGTCTGCCCATTGTTCCTCATGTAGAGACTCGGACGTTTACCACTTCTGCTCGGAGGCTGTTCCACTCTTCTGCCACCCTCTCAGTAAACAAAAACTTAAATTACAGCTAAGCTTCTTTCTTTCCTGTAAACTCTTCCTATAGTGAATAGACCCCATTGTACCCTCATGTAATTATTCTTGTATTTTGTATTTGAATATGGCCTGTTTGTTATGGTCTGATTTTCTTTCAAATCTGTTACCATATGAGTGTAAAATGGGCTTTATTCAGAGAGGATGAAAAACAAAACAAAAAATGTGGCCCTGTGGGAGGATTATGTGCCATGAGCGTGATCGGTGTATTACAGGAATAGACGAGCGATGGTTAATGTCTTCGCTGCCCCAATAAAGTGTTCTGTGATCGCAGATGGCGGCTGTGCAGGATCTATGTTATTACGCTACATGCTGTATAGCGTTAAAGCAACCCCAGGTTTGCTACAACAGCTGCTGCAAATCTCCACCCATGTGCTACCGACTTTATTATGTTTGGAGAGCCTGCGTGGCATTAACATCTTGAACCTTCGGTGGCAGGCAGTAGGAATCCTACAAGGTTTCGACCTGTGCCAGTTCAGTCATGGCTTCCTGCCTGTATTTACTAAAATTGCAAGCGGGGCTTTGCTGTCCTCCTCCGGTCACAGGAATGTTTGCCTCCACTCTCAATTACCATATTGATGGAAGACCAGATGAAAACAGCATTCACACTTGATGAAAATCTTATTCAGAAGTCCAAGAACCAACATGCTCTTAACTCCATGCTATAGAAGTAAAATCATAGCCGATCTGTCACCTTTCTCCCAAACTTACGATTGTTTACCCCAAATAATGGTGTTTTTAACAATTGGCTTTGGTGGGTTAGATATGGTTAATATTATAACCATTACTTATGCTTTAAAAGATGATATGATATTTTCTGAGCCAAAGTCTTCGGCAGAAAGTATTGGTTGCATTTACTAAATCCTACATGTTGTTGTTTATTGTATTCATTAAAAAACAAAACACTTATGTAATAAATTTGAATGTTTGAGATGGTAACAGTTGAAATGTCCTTCAGGGAAAAGGTAATGAAATGTTACTGTTTGCCCCAATTTGTAGTCCAGCTGTCCGCTGTGTACATAGAAAATACATTTATAGCCCTATAGATTAATTAATTTTGTCTTGTTCATGTAGTTGGAGTGCCTTATTCAACTTGTCGGAGCCGGCTGTTCGGTAAACGCCAGTACCACACGGTTTGCCCAAACTCCTGCACACATCGCCGCATTTGGAGGCCATCCCCATTGCCTTTTGTGGCTGATTCAAGCTGGCGCTCTTATAAATAAACAGGTACATTGTTAATGCAAATGTTTAGGATCTTCTAATGTTGTTAAACGGACACTTTAGCCTTATTTTTCATGTTAAATTAATACAGAAGTCCATTTTGCGTCAGATTGGCTGCTGCTACTTCTACTCATTTCAAACGGAGTGCTACTGAGCATGTGCA
Source organism: Spea multiplicata (assembly GCA_009364415.1). Lineage (NCBI taxonomy): Eukaryota > Metazoa > Chordata > Amphibia > Anura > Pelobatidae > Spea > Spea multiplicata. Next base: position 22,924 of record VKOC01046748.1, on the reverse strand, counting down.
GGAGGGGTATGGACTACCCCTTCCTCATTTCAGTAGAGGCAGCCAGGCAAGGAGTTACATGAGGCAGAAGCCTCGTTTTCTAACTTCAATAACAAGACTTGGCCAGGTGCATTGAGAATGTTCTCATACGTTATATCAGGTAAATCTGGCAGTTGCACCTGTATCTTATTGGGAGCGTGGAGTGTATCGTCTTTTTGGTATTGTATTGCACAACAGCAGCGGCATCATTATTATAATAATAATACCCCCAGCCCAGGAAATATTTTGAGTGCTGTGACTAAAGAATGCATGCCCCAGTCTCATCGAACTCAAGCACGTATTAAAAAAAAAAATAAAATAGTTTGAAGGACTAAACTGTATATTTGCATGTAACATTATATATATATATATATATATTGGATTGAGATAATGTACTGAAATGCTTTTTTCTCCATGCAAATCTACGCGTTTACTTGTTTGATGACCTGTCAATACTCACTCTGATTTTGATGGAGTGCTACCACTAGTACCGCTGACAATATTCCCTGGATCTTTGCCTCTGTGCACGATTTAAGCCTTTATTTTACACTATATGGTAATATTGTTCCAGACAATATTAAAGATACTTTGTACTTAAACCAGCATTTTTTTTTTTGTTGCGGTTGAGTGAGCGAAAACCTGGTGAGCCCAGGACTCCCGTCAGCGTTAAAGACTGATGGCTTAAAACTAATCAGTTTGTCCTAGTCTGTCAATTCTCGTCTTGTCATACCCCTTGATTATAGGTATTGTATTAAGCACTGTGTAAATTGTTGAAGCTATATAAATAAAAGATAATAATAATAATACTATGCAGTAAACTAGCTGTGATGTTAATCGAAAGTAGGCTGTGCCTTGTTAGTTTGTTTCAACCTTTCTTGTTATGTTGAAAGAATTGGCAGCTTATGCGGGACTATGTAGTTTTAAATGCGAGAGCTATTGTGAAGGGCCAACATTAGTGAGTTTCTCCAATAAGAAGGACCGAGTCTGCCCTATAATGCATACATGAATGGGTTAAGAGACTTTGGAGGAACTTTATCGATGTACTATCTATCTATACAGAGCCGGCCAAGCTCTTCCTGCACAAAAAGCTCATTGGGTTTGTACCTTAACGTGTAATGAAGTCCTGGCACTGAAAACTATCATGTCAACTCTCCCCTTAGTGAATAGACTCAAATTTACACCTTGCTTATTTTTTATTCTCATTTTAGGATTATGTAGGGGAAACCCCTGTACACAAAGCAGCAAGGGCTGGTAGTATGGACTGCCTAAAGGCCCTGGTGGCAAATGGAGCACAAATCAAGTATGTATTTTTGATTTACTATTTTTTTCCCTTTTCTATGATATTACCAAAATTAGCCTAAACACAGAGATATTTATTATCATTAAGAAGCACGTAACTTCCCCCCCCCTGAATTTAGACTAATGTTTTGGACCTAATAAAATAGTGCATAATGTCTCTAGTATACCGCTAGCCAACCGCGGCCACTCAACTATCTCTGGGTTACGAGTGCCATCTTTCTTGGCTAGCTGATCACACAAACAGGGGATTGATCAAACACTAAGGCCGAAGGCTGACATCCCTGTCCTTAATTGTTTAACTATACATAGGATTGTAGCCCTTTCCTCCTCCTGCTAACATGGAGCGGAGTTAAAATAAGTCCCTGATCTCCTTAATAGTTAGGATACATGCATTACTGTATAAGTAATGTGTTTTTATATTTATATATCTATATATTGTTTAAGCATTGTCATCTTGATGTATTTTCTATGTGTTTTTTCACATTACATGTGCTTTTCTCCTTCAGCAGCTTGTATAGTGAACGGTTTCTAGACCTATTTGTGAACACCACCATTAATATTGATAGAACCACAGTGCATGTTTTCTCCTCATTAATGCTGCAAACATTTGAAGAATACCGGCACACAGTGAGCTGCTAAAAAGTGAGCTGTTTTGTATTTGTTCATGGTTTGGATCTGTGGTCCATTGGGTGGGGATAGCATTGCTTTTCTGAAGTGTTCATGCAATTCCAGCCTCTCACTTTTACTGTTAGGGATTTTTTTTATTGATGCTCTGAAACCTACTGTAATTCAGTAATCTCAGAGTAGGTCTACTTTAATTTGGGTGATTATATTAATCTTTTCATGCATAAAACATCCAAACGTTGCACTTCTATTAATGAATTAAGCATATATATAATAAAAGTGCTGAAATCACTATTGACAGTTGACGTGCACGGTCTCGCTTTCTGTGTTGTCACGTTTTGGTAAATGACAATAGGCAACAAGATTTGTTTTGCGAATAATACCCCCTAATGAGGATTGCGTAATAAGTCATTATATTGATATATACACCGCCCTGTCGACTAATAAAGTCTATAGGATGATGTCAAACTCTAGGGCAGGGGCCATTGTGCCAAATTTCCTTCTTAAAATAATGTAATTTGTAAAACCAATATGCAGTTGTGTGCTGTCACACTAGTGTTATTGACAAGATTAGAAATATAGAATCTGTTGGCAGATAAGAGCCATTGGGCCCATCTACTCTGCCCGTTTATTTCCAGACTTGTAAAACTTGTAATCAGCCGTTGGTCTTGTCTCAGATTCAGCATAGCCCTATGCCTGTCCCATGCATGTTTAAATCCCTTCGTTTTATTAAGCCTCTACCACTTTTGCTGGGACGCTGTTGCACTTATCCACCACGCACTTAATAAATCAAAAAATGTGCTTATGTTAAGCTTCTAAAACCTTTCTCCTCTCTTGAAATAAACTTTCCTCCTGTATTTTATTCAATCTATTTATTTAATTGTTTAATTTGTAGTGCTGACCCATTCAAAGAAGAAATCTTTGGAACCTTTAATTTCACTAGTCCACGGGCAGGCTTAATATAGTGATTTATATTAACATGAGGACACTGGATAATATTGTTTTACGCCATTTACAAATATTTTCCAAGCAAAGGAGGCTTCAGGAATTGCTGCGAGCGCTTTACGAAATTCCTTTATTTTGTGTTCTCCTAGAACATAATAACCAAAAACGTGGAGACTTTTTTTGAGTCCTTTTTTGTTGTTCTTGTTTGTTTTGTTTAACACGCAGGTCATGTGCATTTCCTGTAGTAATAATGCTGCACATAGCTTAATTTAAGAGAATCTGGCTGCTGCTGTCCTATGTGGAATCGCATAATTTGTTCTATTTTGTTTTTCCTGGAAACATTTTCAAAACAACTTCACTTCTGTGTTATTGGACTTCTACTTACCATCTATGATGGCTGCGGTATATTTTTTTTCCCAGTTCTATTTCCATTAATTTTTTTTCTTCTATATTATGCTCTTTCTGATGTCACAGAATTCAAGTAAATTTTGATTACTTATTGGAAATTTCTGGTAGGGGGGAAGTTATAGGAATTACAAGTGAAAACAAGAACTTCATCTGGATAGCATTATATTATTTTTTTCGAGATTTTTATTCTCCTTTATCTTAACATTTTGTATTGTTTTTTTTATTTTACACTTTTTTATGGCAAATGTTAAATCTTTATAACTAAAGTGTAAAATACCTTTTCACTAATAATACTTTTCATAAAATATATAGGGGTGATTTTCCATTTCACCACACACACACACACACACACACACACACACACACACACACACACCATAACATATGCTGTGTGTGCTTTTCAAAAAATACGTACACCTGCAAGATAGAAGTTATCATTAACGGAGAAATGGTAAAAAGGGCCTTATTTGCAGAGACTAAAACAACCGGCCCGGGAATATAAACTCTCCACACCCCTTCATTCTGTAGTATTTCAAGCGGTCATTTTGGCTTTTCAACAACTTTGTCTCTACTTGCAAATACTCTAATTTTAGAAATATACTCTGTTGCATGAAAGAAAAACAAAAAGTAACATTTTATTTGTTTCTATTTCCTCCCTGTTCTTGTGAGAAAGCACTTTTTCAGCCACCAATCTCTGAATTGTACTATGTTATGGATTCCTATAATTGAGAGCTCTGGTTTAGCGTTTCTCATTATATCCCTTGTTTTCTTTATCCTTGCCCGATTCAGATCACTTTGTTGATTGCAGTTTCTTCTTGCCCTTGCAAGCCTTTTTTTGTACCCCTGCAAACCGAATTCTATGGTACTAGTCTGTTGGGTACTTACCTGGGCAAATGCAAATGTCTCTACTTTCTGTTCCCACCCTCGCATACCGCTAAGCTGCGAAAGAGGTCAGCTACTCGATTCTTAAGGTGGACAACAATATGCCCATCTGTTGCTGGCTGGCGGTGTTCCCTTTTTACCATCAGAAGCATGCAGAGGACAAACGGGGGACACCTATGCCATATATGTTTCTCATGTCAATCAGGATGGTTTTTGATTGGATTTGTCCATTTATTTTATTCGGGACTCTGTCTCCTTTTTTCATTTTTGGTGCCCAATCAAGGGCCTCTTGTCCTATTTATGGCGTTCTACATTTTTTCCTTGGCTGCAGTTTTAGTTTCCTTCCGACTCCTTTGGCTTGGCCTTCCAGCTATTCTTCTTTTGGGCTTGGTTTTGTTGACTACAAGTTTTCTCGCTCCTTTGGAACAGTCTAGTTAGGAAAACACCAATGTCACAGTCTGACTAGTCTTGACCCTAGAACTTCCTCGCTTGTAGACTCCTACTGTCTGTTAGTTGGCAAACTCCTTGCTGCATCTGAGTATTCAGAGGCTCAACCAAAAGGTGGACATGGCTTTTGCAGGTTAAATCCCTGCCTCTAAATGAGGACGTTCTTGTTTTCGTTTCAGTGTAGGGACTAATCCTTACGCTCTTAGCGTGCATTTTTGCAGAGGTTTCTTTGTGAACTCCTCCCACTGAATAGATGTTAGAACACTTCCTTGTAACTCAATGCATCTTCGTCTTCCAAGCCAAGTCATCCCGTCTTCTGGCTATGGATTCCTCTGTGTCTTTGTGCTGTCACTGCTTTGCCCTAAACACTGTTATTTTTCATGGTTTTGATGGTTTTGACCAGGCTATATCCATAAAATGGTCTGTTTTATGTTCACCTGATCTTGTCCTTTTACACTAAAATCTAAATCTTGTTCCCACCTTTACTTGGTGTCAAAAAAGCAAATAATTTTCTGCTTACTACTTCTTTTTCCATGACTTTCTTTGCAATATTTTTACTTTCATTGTAATTCCATATATTATGGAGTTCGGCATTTTAGAACTGCTGCATTTTATGGTCGTTTTCTATTCCTGGCACAAATATTTCTTGTTCACTATCATTAAATCAGAAAGAGCTAACTAGCGCACCATTTATACAACCCGTTGGGTTTTTCCTTCTTCACTCTTCATCCAAAGTTCCTAAACATCTTTTTTGATTCCAACATTGTCTTTTGCGCGGTGCGGCTGGGTCCTGTTGGTACATATCTTCGTTATTCCCGGGGCTATTTAATTCCCCCTGATGCAGCCATGTTCTCTTACACAGCTTGTCCAGCATTAATATTAAACTGTCTGTGTCAAATTTCGATGCCACGTACTTTGACACCAAATAACTCGTACACTGTGTTTGCAGCATTAATCTCAGGAGTAATCACTGTTCTGTATATCTCAGTTGAAATAAACCCCAATTCCCTATGAATATCCTTCTAACTACACAATCGAGCTTTGATCAGGGTAGAACTGTGAACGCTCCAAGCGTAGCAAGTGCTCTTAATTGTTAATATACATATTCAGTTAACACAAGCATTTCCAGTGTTTAAATCACAAAAAGGGGAGGGGAGGGGGACCTTCTTAAATTGGTCGCATTGGACTACTAGACACAATTGTTGCTTGTACCCGGGCACTCTTTGTGTATACAGATGTGCTTTGAAATCGTGATGTTACCTGGAATGATGTGATCCCTTCTATGATAAGTTTCCTGTTTTATTTTTTCTGTAACTTGCCATGTCCCTCTTTAAACTAGAGGATTTTTTTTAAACTGTGAAAACTACACGTGTCAATGTTTTACAGCTACGTAATTCGAATTGACTTGATTTTTTCAAGTAATCCTAGAAAGGGGAGCATCCCAAATAGAAACTGCTGAAACTGCCACAGGTGCTCATCCGAAAACCTTACAGTTGTGGCAATGAGTGTTCAGTATCGCTTCCTTTCTGCACACAAGGCATACTGTTGAGGTATTTGTTGCGGTGATTGGTTTTAATGCTAATTTAGGAATTCCATTCTAGAATTTTTATTTAGACTTTGCATGCATGTGTTACCCTAATATACAGTACAGTCTCCACTGTATCAGTTAAACTAACAACTGCTAAGGTCAGAGTAGCCTTATCTCGTTGAATCTTAATGTAAAAGCAGGCAAATGTGGTACATTTTTATTTAAATTGTCTGAAAGCGCTCAGAAATATTCGCTGACATTAGTGAGCAATGATCCATGCCTGAATCAGACTGAAAAAGAGCTAATTTGCTCCCCTTTGCCTTTTTTTGAAGTTAATATACCATAAAATGAAATGAAGCTTAATATTGGATGCACTAATGTGTAATTATTTCATACCTTAATATGTACGAGGGCCGTACGGCAGGGGGATAAAACTTAACAAGAGTTCTGATTTGGCTTTCTTTGTGGTCCACCTTGTTTCTGGGTACGTGGATTTGACATCATGAATGAGGGACGCGCTATTTAATGTACATTTCACAGTCTGACTATGGTCTTGACAGCTTGGCCTGACTACTAATGACCTGCAAGCAAGAATGCCAGTCCTTTTGGGGGTTTTGTATGTGAAAACTACTTCTTGCTTGAAGCTTTTTTCATCTTTGTGATTTAAAGATGTTTGCTTGTTAGATAATCCGCATCCATGTATTTTACTCCAAATCAAAGCCATTTAATTCTTCATTACTCATTAGATCATCTACATCCATCTATTATATAGATCTAGAGATCAAAGCCATCTTATTTGCTGTAAAAAGTGAGAATCCAACTCTTTGCTCGCTTCCCTATTTGAATAAGAAACTCCAGACCATGATTTTGGCCATAATATCTTCCTGACATGCTTTATTCTGATTGACATAAACAATTTTTCTTGCTTTTAAGACCCATACAGCCAAGCAAATAAAAAAAAAAGATTGGTAAATGTGGTGGTAGCGGCTGATGCTTTTTCATGTAAACCCCTTCAAAATCCTTCCACAAATTCAAGCCGTTAATTTTGTCTTTTATGTTGATTGTCTTACTGAGTCTGAATTGTTTTTCATCCACCGACTTTGTATTTTTTGTAATTACATAGAAATGGGATTTTAAGGAAAACTCAAATCTTAAGCTGTCCTTGGCTACCCCCTGCATGTTAAATTCACTATTAACCTCTCCTTCTTATGCTGCAAAAATCTGATCGCGCATAAATTAAGCTTCCCCTATGGAGAAAGAAAAAGGAAAACCCAAAGTACTGTAGACGTTTAAACGGTATAGAATTGTATGCTTGCTGAAATCGAAGTTTACTTATACTTTATTGGAAGGACAAAATAGCCAAATGATTGCTTACGTCTAATATTCCTGTAAAACCGAGCCACTAGTGCATGGTATACTACAAAAATAATTGGCACTGGATTGAATTACAGAATACGAGCATGTTGATTGGCCTCTATTTTCTTTTCTTTTTGGGTGTATGTTGATACTATGGCTTTTGATGGCTGTACAAATTATTTCATGTATATCAATTGGCACATGGAATCTTTACCCATCGTAATCATTCTTAATGTCCATATTAAACCGTTTTTCGTTGAGGATTCACTCATTTATTTTTGTTGAGGGCTCATAGTCTTGTAAGGTCATGCAATACTAGATGGGTTTATTCTATTTCCTTCCTGTGGCAGTCAACCCATTAACTGGAGCCCCCAAAATATTTAACATTTTCCATTGCTAAGGACATTAAGTGATTTTCAGGCTTACACAAGAATTTTTCTTGTGCAATCCCTTTCATAACATAATAGTAGTTTTAATTGGGCTTTTCTCAAAGTGTTTCTGTATTCCCTGAAACGGAGAATTTTGTGAACTTGCGGAGTAGAGAAATGCAACATAGTCTGAACTGAGCCGGCATTTACTGTCTTTAAAGGTTCCATTAAAAGACGTTCAGTTGCTGAAGGTTTCATTTTGCCCAGGAAATAAAGCCTTAGGGTTGGTTTTACTTTTTGTCTCTTTTACACCTGTCTTCATATTAAAGGGAAATTCCACGACGTGCTGAGATTTTGTTCCGCCACAGTGACATGAAGCAGTACCAACCATGCAAACGTTCATGTTCACTAACTAAATATTTTAAGGTGACTTAGTATGAAATGAAAATATATGAAAAGGCACTCTATAACGGGTGTAGCCAGGATCTAAGCATCCATACTACAGTCCGTAGAGCATTTTATTCACACGAAGTGTAGCAGTTCATGTGGAAGATGCCCGTTTCCCCAGTTGCATTTCCAGCCTACCTTCGCAGCAAGTCATGTTTGGTGCCCTAGCCCCTTTAGTGCCGCCTTTATAATAAGCGGCCATCTACTTTGAGATTTTAGTTTGCGGGCAAAACTCATAATCTAAAACTTTATTTACCCAGTGGAGACAATGTCCTTTTTTAAATGCGAATCCATGCATCGGGTGACTTCCTGCTCTACATCATTCCTTACTGTTTCATCTCTGACCATTCGTTTTACCCATGTTTGCCAAAGAATCTTATTGATTTATTTTACTGACACATCTGTGCCAATAGTGAAAAGCCAATAAACTCTCTTACCCTACACATGGACCGTCTCTTTTGATGAGCTAAACATATTGGGGGGGGCTGTTTTTGTGCTTCTACTAAAATTAGATTAAGATAAATTCCTTAATTTTAAAGCCTCTCAATCTTTTTGGTTGATTCCTTGTTTTGTTCTATCCATCTGATTTTGTTTTTTCCCTGTCTCAATGCAATGAGCTTAGTTTGCATCCAGCATCTTCCATTGAGGCGCGCTTCTGCACTGCTACTACAGTAAGACGACACAACTCTCACATACTGCCCCATTAATGATGTCAAAGACTATATATTGTACCACAAAGAATAGCCATATAAATACCATAGACCATTAAGTGTTTGTTTGCTTAGTAAGTAGCTAGGTAGTGGTATGAGCAAAGCAAACATAATATCTGTTGTCTGAAGTGTGTTTTAAAACTAGGGACTTCAGGCATCTTTGAGAATTTTAGGGGAAGTCTTCAAACTCTTTTAATGAATCTTTGATTTCATGTGTAATTTGGAGAATAGCATATTCATTTTATGAATTCTGTTGCAGCATTAGGTGCTAGCTGTATTTTAATGAACACAGTTGCAATTAGGCCCCTTTGCTGCTGGAGAGCCTACTAATGAGTGATGATTTGGTTAGAGGCCCCTCCAGTAGGAAAGGAGAAGCTCTGTAAAGCTTATTGTTTCGCTTCGCTCTGATGGCTTTCATCATGCGACATACAGCATCTAATTCAAGTCTTTGTTACACAGCTTTAGGAATGCCAGTGGCTTGACTGCAGCTGACCTTGCACACTCCCAGGGTTTTCAAGAGTGTGCTCAGTTCCTCCTAAACCTCCAGAACAGTCAACTCAACGGTTTCTATTTTAGTAGCTCCTTAAATGGGGTGCACCAGAGTGTGCCGTCCAACCATTTCAATGGGGGAGCCAATCGCAAAAGGTCTTTCCATGATGTGGAGGCTTCATCTGTTAAGAAACCTAGAACTGAAGGTGCGTGTAAGTTTATCTGTTGATCTTTCTGTTTTTTTTTTTTTTTTTATATATAAAGTTCGTAGTGCTACCATCATGTTGAAAGTTCTAAAAGCAAATGCAGATCATGGTACTTTTTTTGTAAGGCACAGGGCCACAAACTTAGGTAGGGGCAACCATTCATTTTATATGTATTTATTTTAAAAAGGTTTTTGTGTAAGATCCATTTTTTTTCCCTCTGGAACCTGTCTTCCCTACTAATGTCAAATTGTATCATAGAACTTGCATAATATAGAGAACAAAACTAGTTTCACTAGACTGAAATGACCTGGTTTTTGATGGTACAGATACAAGCAGTCTTTCTCATGTTGATAAATAAAAATTGCCTTCATACTGTTCAAATTTCTTCCCTTCTCTTTAGTAAATGGCGCACAATATTCACTTGTGACAGGGCACTTGGAGGATGATGTTGAGAGCATGCATGTAGAAAGTCACCCGGTGGAGATATCAGGTGGGATTGGGCAGCTTGCTGACAGCTGCGGCAAGACTCAGATGCTTGAAGATCTGAAACCACAGGAGACAGTGTCTATTAGACCTTCAGATGCTGATATTTGCAAATTGTCTGCAATGCAAACTCCTTTTCGTTGCATCAGTCAATATGCTTATTTTTAAAATGTCCTGTCGTTGGGGGATGGCACAGACCTTCCTAGTCATTAACAATTGCACCATGGCTTCATATCAAATAAGTAAAATACTTTGGGTGTAAACTTTATTGCACTCAATAATCCCAGTTTTTAACATTCTTAAAATACACACACACACACACACACACACACACACACACAACACACACACACACACACACACACACACACACGTGTATGTATGTATATATATATATATGTGTGTGTGTGTATGTTGTACATATATACATACATATAATGGCCAGTTAAATGTTAGATGTTGGTTTGCATCTAATGTTACATCAGTGTGTGTATGTATATATATATATATATATATATATATATATATATATATATATATATACGCATATGTTTTTATAATTTACTGAGAAAGTATGAAATATAGTAAATGTGCCTGTTTCTGTTTCAACTCCTTGTATAGTGAAACAATACTACATGAATTTATTGTAATCTTGGTGTTTGACATGAAACATACACACAAAATAATTAGTGGTTTTAGGATTACTTGGTCTAGTCCTCTACATAAAAACAATTTGATACACGTCCCATTTATTACCAGTAACAGACCCTTTTTATGCAAGTAATGACTATATTTGTGTATTATTCACAAAGTTTAATACATTGTTTGAAAGGTCAATTTTTTTTATGTATGGTAGTATGTAAATAAAAATAAACGAATCCAAACATAATCATTGGTATCTTTGGAAATAGGAATAAAATTGGTGTCTTTTTCTTAGGTTTCTGCTTTTCAGACTTATGGATCTATATATTTTGTTCCTTAATTGTTTACTTAAAGGACAACTGTAGTGAGAAAAAAGATTCTTTAAATTCCTTAAACACTAACAACAACGTAATTGCAGTAAACCTTTGATGGTTTGGCTGTAAAACTCACCCATAGACCATGCTGAGCAAGTATGTGTGATTAAGGGATTGAATGAGTATCTGTGAATTAATGTTTATGAATGAGTGTGTGATAGTATAGATGTGTAAGTGTGGTGGGAGGGATGGCATAGGGAGCCTGTAATCACACTCTTATCATGCTCGGGTTCTAGCATGTTCTGGCTGCCTGGGCATGATAGGAGAGTGATTGCTGCTAGCATATATATATATATATATATATATATATATATATATTACACACACATTATCACTATTATCACATTTTTTACCAATTTTGGTGTGTTAACCACAATTTTAATAAAAGTAACACACCAAAATTGGACAGAAAAATTCAACAACAATATAATGCTTATCGTGATAAGTCAGCCAGTACACGCTGGAATCTGGGAATGATAGGATTCCGTTAACAATTATATATAATTTTGTAATTTTTGTGGGGTTTTTTTGTTTGTTTTCTTTAAAGGTGGGGGGTCATTTTTGGTTTCAGTCCAGATTTTTCATTTCCATGCAATTATGCTGGTGTTAATGCTTAATGAATTTAAAGAAACATTTTCTTTTCTCGCTACAGTTCTCATTTAATGTTTGTGTAAGTTTGTAACCAGTATGGCTTAGTCGGTATGCCAGACTAATATCAGATTCCTCTTCACTAATATTTAGGATCTGCCCACATAAGCACAGATCATTCTCTGAAACACACACTCCAGCAAATGATTAGTTATGATAAGCAAAGCACAAGTTACTGAAGTCCAAACTACAGTGGGATCAGTGGTGTAATTATTAGGGTTGCTGCCATAGGCCTGATCCTGATCTCCCAAATGAAATGACAACACTTCACATTTACTTTACTCGACTTATTGTTAACGGAAGGGTTTTAAACTTAATGGCTTGTAACTTAATTCTATCTGATTTAGCCACTTGTTCTCTTCAGTTGTTTGACAAAACTACAGTTTACATTTTTAATATATAATTGATGGAAAGTTATGGGTCTCGTAGCTCCACGAGTATCTCAACGACTCTTATACTAAATTGTACGTTTAAAAGTTTTTACTAGATCAGGGATTTAAAGGAAGTCCTTATAGGAATCATTTTGCATTAAGAAGGGCCACCCTGAGCCGAGCTGGCCCTGTATATTGTATAATTGGTGGAGGAAATTCTTGAATGGTACCATAAACTGCAAGACCCACTCAGGCCTCTCAGGAGGAGCTCATAAGGGTTTATAAGGTGTAATAATATTGGGGATTGAAATAGCCAAGTCTTCTGGTAATTCACACATTATTGTGCCACAGTCCCTGGGTGTATCGCATATTGCACCAATATGAAGGGTTTGTATAATAAAGCAAACATTTTTACACACGAAATGTGTTCATTTCAACAGATGTTTAGCTTTAGCAATGAAATGCTGACACGCTTATGACATTTCGGAGCTAATTGAATACACAATTTAGTAACGCGGTTGACTGACTTGAAAAAAATATTTTGTTATTTCCAAATTTGTGACAGGATTATTTCTTAATACAGATATGAACGGTAGCTCACCCTTCAGTACTTTAACAAATGGACAAGCAACAAATGGAGCCGTGGCACAGCTCGGCACTATGGAAACAAGCCCAGCCAAGTGCCGCGCATCTCCCAAGGCGTTCAACGGGATAGGGGAAAATGCAGATGACCACGGAAACCTCACCGAAAACAAATCTTCAATGTGCGGGTCACTGCATGTTAATGGCAGTCCCACTAGCTGGGTATCTCATAGGCCTTCGTGGTCTGATGGTGTTGGGGAAAGTTTACAGTACGGACATTACCATGGATTTGGGGATACAGCGGAGAGCTTGCCAGAGATCAGTAGCGTGATAGAGCATTCCACATCTGTGAGCGCTGAGCTCACGTACAACAGCGCTTTCATAAGCACACTCCACCAGTATCAGGGCTTCTAAGATACACAGATGTGCTCACAAGTAGGGAACAGTTGCTAAAGTAACAAAAAAATACATTTTATGTTGCAATTATATTTAAAAAACTGCATTTTTTTTTATTATTTGCGCTGGATGGTTGGCAATATTTCACATTCTTCTAGTTCTTCTAGTTCATAATGGCAGTTTTGTAACTTTTTTTATCTATATATATATATGGGGTCTTATCGAAAGGAACGTTTTTGTAATTAATTTTTTTTATATATATATAATTGACCCTGGATGAAATCAATCCAGTAATTTTGGGGAAAAAAGGGTGTACGTTCAAGAGTGGGATTTGGACCTTCAAAATACTGACACTTTAAAAGTGAAAGCTGTATTTTGCTGCAAAAATATCCGCATTTCTATTTCTTACATTTTGTCCTATGCAAAGTGCTTTTGTTTTGTTGTTTTTAGACAAATGTCCCCGGATATTTTTATATTGCTTTCAGTTATCTCCTCTTTGTCCATTCAGTATTTCATAGCAAAACAAAAACATGTAATTGTTAAAATGGTTATGTTTGGGGACGGTTTCTTTGTGACGGCACAGACTTAAATGTTCATAGGGCTCTTTAATTTCCCATCTGTGCCCCCATACACATACTATATCAAACACATCATGTGCGCTACTTAGCATTCTTTTGTTATTTATGTGATCTCTTATCACAGTTGTTGGGTGAAATAGATTCTTGGCCAGTGTTACATGGGTTGCTAAGTTTAACCAGCTAATCATTTAAGCGTTAAATCACACCTAGCATTAAAATACGTGGTAGTGTTGATGGGATTTCACATCACCATTACATGTGCAGCGTTATCTAGATGTGAACAGAAAGAATGCAAATGAAGTGGAGCACGACAGTCTTAGTTTTGCTCCTTTGGTTTAATGTCATTCAAGCTACATATGGATAACGTTGTAATTGCCTTTGACTAAAGTTTTGTTGTGCTTCGCTTTTGTTAAAGGCTTCAAGTACTGTGTAAAAAAAAAACTTGTAAATCTGTATTGCTGCCATTGCTGCTTTGTAATAAGCGATTTGCCACTAACTCTATGCTGGAATAGGTCGGAGCTAGTACAGCCGCAGTATATAAGCTCTTTAGTATATAGATCTGTGGGATAAATGATCCATAAAACCTAATCTCACTTGCATATTACCTGGCGACCAAATTTTTACTTATACTCATTCCGTTAACATCACTGGTTATAATGTGATGTACGTGTTGGTAGATGTGCAGTGGTAATAGTCTTCTGACTTCTTTTTATCCCGTAGCCGCCTTACAGGTGTCTGAAATCTATACTGCCATTCTGAACCGCACCTAGCACCTCACAGAGTTAGTGGCAGAAGCATTTTTGTTGACATAATAAAATTTTCATTTTATTTCATTTTTATTTTCATTTTATTTCTGTCAAATGCATTATTCAAACATTACAAAGGGAATGCATGTACCCTCAATTTTTTTGTTTTCGTATATAAATAAAAATAAGTTGCCATTTAAGAGCAGTTTGTTTCATAGAGTGATTTCTGTTATGTTTGTATTGTCTATTTGTGTGTAGATATTAACCTCTATAACCTGGCAGGCAAAACATTCCACGCCTCATGAATCATCTTCCTGATTTGGTCTGTTAAACACTTAACAGGAATACAATATACTTCAGATAGAATACAAATCTTGGTAGTTGGTATCCTTCCCTGACTTACCTTGTTCAATGCTGCTGCCATCTGGTTAATAGATAATAATATGATCAGTATTTTAAAGCAGGGCTGATCCTAGTACCTGGAGGCCAAAGCAGCTGCCTGATCCAATGCCACAAACAGGCATTGTATAGGCAATGAGTTTTCCAGCATTGGATATGTGATCGCTCATATTTAATGATCACTTGACACTTAATGGCTTTAGATTATATATTTATTTATTTATTTATTTCTGGGGAAAAGCCACAGATCAAAAAATCATTCCTCTCATTTTGTGTTAACCGTGCTTGCCTTCTACAAGAGTCCGCCATTACTGCTGGCATTACTTTCACAGTGCAGTAACCCTATGTGTTTGAGTGCATTGTAATTATGGTGAGGCCTCAGTTTTAGAAGTGTTATAAATAGTATTTTATTCTGTGGTCTCTGCAGAGTTGAAGAAAAAAGTGCATGGTGGAGTTTTGAGTTGGTATCCAATAGCTGACAAATTATTAATACAAAGTTTAAAGTTTACTTTAAAATGCATTAACATGCTTGAATTTAATTCATTCACATAAATGTGTGACATCTCATTAATCCTTTATATAGTGAAGGAAACAATTATTTTATCCCTGCTGATTTTGTACGTTTGCCCACTGAAGGGAAGGAGGTTCTCACCTAAGATTTGATGGTACATGGCCCCATCCATCGTCCCTTTTGATGCCTTGAAGTTGTCCTATCCCCTTAGCAAAAAAAAAACACCCATAAAGCATAATGTTTCATAATGGGGATATATAGATAACGTGTGACGAGTACTTTTGTTCTTGTGAGAATTGACATTTTTAAGATAGTGGTAGCTTGTTAAAGGGTATTGAGAATGTTTAACTTTACTAAGCATTAATAATAGTGTTACAAATATTTTTTTTATTTTATTTTCAAAAACACAGCTATGATGGTAGGATTCTTTGAAACCAGAAATATCTTCAAATCTCTTTGGTGGTATGAAACGATGAATGAATCTTTCTGCAGACAGCAGAGCTGATGCAAAATTAATCAAAAAGAGCTGGCTCACACAGGTAGGGGTTAGGCAACACAATGTTCAGTGAACCAGCCAGAAAGAAAGTTCAAGGTAAAGGAGTTATTAAAAGTGAGAGGGTAAGGGAATGAGTGAGGAAATATATAAGTGTGTGTTAGCATGGATATTTGTGTGTTCGAGTATATGTGTGTATAAGTGTGTTAGGAAGATAAATATACCTACACTATGCTAATAACACAAACCACGAAATTAACACGTTGTAACGGGTTCACCAAGGGAGCTATAGTCACTCCCAGAGATCACCCACATGTATCCTCCTCTTGTCCCCGGAATCACTTCCAGCACCAGTCAGCATGCACACCTTGGAACCCTGTTATGTGTACCCAATAAGTAGACACAACTACCTTGAATTGAGTACAGTAAGAATGAACATTTTGTGAAACATAGCCTCATATATCCACAGAACTTCATTAACATAGATAAACAGATATATGTATACAACCCAACCTTTAATTCTCCTGACAGCAATCCTATTATTGGGATTAGTTAAACAATGGAGTTCCTACCTGTGCTATCTTTGTTTGACAGCCAGGCTGGAGCCATCTCTGAGTACCTTGGGGCCCTGTATGATGGTCATTCTGTCACACACTAACTTCAGGAAGTAGAGACTCAAATGGCTTCATGTATTGTCATGTATTTGGAGGATGTTGCATTGTAAGGGTTTTTTATTTATACAGTGAAATTGCAATTTATTTATTTTTTAAATGCACATTTTTTAACCACACTTGAGGCCTAAAACATACTTATGTGCTCCTAGTTAAAAAAAATAACAAAAAAATGTGCTTTGCCCAAAACATTTGCAATATGTAACCATTGAGGTCTGGACTCTGGTTAGTCCTTGTTTGTACCTGCTTCACATATCTAAAAAATCCAGGAACATGGTGTGCTGTTGGCCAGCTACCCACCAGGCATTTTCATGGTGTACAAGACGGTTACTCCGGGTCTGAACACTACTCTGGACAATGCAATATTTGGACACTACAAAATTTTCAGATTTTTTTTCAGGACCAAACAATAGACTAGATCCTTGCTTTAATTGTAGATTTATCTATATCCATTCTTTGAGTAAAGACATAACTCCTGCCTCCTTTTTCCTTCTTTGGTTCCAGGGTTCCACAGTTTTCTACAATTTTCCATAAAACCCTCTGGCAACTCTTCCTTATATTTGCAGGTAAGACTATGTACAAGTTATTAATTGTAACAAGTCATTCTTAAGGCCTTCATTGGGCAACTACCCAT
This sequence comes from Spea multiplicata, assembly GCA_009364415.1. Lineage (NCBI taxonomy): Eukaryota > Metazoa > Chordata > Amphibia > Anura > Pelobatidae > Spea > Spea multiplicata. The sequence goes on along the minus strand of VKOC01046748.1, from coordinate 5,669 downwards.
GGAATTTCTTACCCACCTAATCAGCCACCCACCATATAATGTTAAATAAATAAAACCTCACACTTTTCCAAATTCAGCTCTTGTCGTGTCAAAGAAAATGTGTGGACACCGCTCCTAATGATTGAGTTTAGGTGTTTCAGCCACACCCATTGCTAACGGGTGTAATAAATGAAGCACATAGGCAACCATCTCCAAAGACAAACATTGGTGGTAGAACGGCATACGTGCGGTGTCTTAAAGGCACATGGTGCCTTTTGTTGTACTGGAGATGCTGACCACAGAGGGGGAGGTGGTTGGAGGGGCTGCCCAAGCGCGGACCCAAGAGGTAAATACACCACTGTAGTCAGGTGTCCACATACTTTTAGTCAGATAATGTATTTTGAAGCTCTTATCTTGTGCAGCACAGTTTCTCAATTTGGTATACCCATCAAGTATTTTAGATGGGCTTCATGTATGTCAATATAATTATGCAAATATCATTTTGTGTAAAAAAGCCACTATGTGGCTTGGGATACCTGGTTCCTCAGGCCTGTATGTCTGCAAGGTGACTATTTTGCAAATCCAACTTAACTTGTTCATGACCATAGGACATACAATTACATCCTATAAACATATCTGGGAACTTTATGGCTCTGGCTACCCGGGAACCCCCTCTTTTTCCTTGTGAAATGCAGACAGGAATACACGCTGACGTCAGTGGGCGGTCTGCTGGTGTCGTGGGAGGCCCTACTGATGCCGGCCATTTCTGCTGATGTTGCGGGACACTGTTTAAGGAGGAAATGGGCAGGGAGTAGGGCATGTCACAATGCTGCTCCCACAACCTGGAGTTTTGAGTCTCAGGGCGAGACCTGGAGAGTTCCCAGGTATGCCTATACCTCCTATAACTTCTCCCCTTCTTGACATGCCCTGCAGATCAAAGTGAAAAGAAGGAAAAAAAATTAAAATATTTCCAAAAATAGTTGAAAAGAAATATATCAGAAAATAAAATTAAAAATGAGTACGCAAAACATGAAAAAGGGAATCACAACTCAACCAAAATACAGGCAAATGGCAAAAGATGCTCCAGTCATTATGGGACGGGGTTATAGATCCACTGGTAACAAAAGGGTTAACGAAGATACATAGGGGGTGTGGGATCTAGAGAATGAAAGAATATAAAAGAAATATGTTAATACAAGAACAAAGGATAAATAACCATTGGAAAAATAGAAAACTACTGCCATCTGATGACAAGTGTCAGAAATGCATCACAGTTCCTAGAAATACACTGTATGACCAAAAGTATGTGGGCACCTGGCCATCACCCCTGTATGAGCTTGTTGGACATCCCATTCCAAAACCATGTGCATTAATATGGAGCTGGCCCCTACTTTGTTGCTATAATAGCCTCCACTCTTCTGTGAATGGGAGTGTGTCTGTGGGAATTTGTGACCATTCAGCTTAAAAGAGCATTTGTTAGGTCAGGCTGATGACTGATGTTTGATGGTGTTAAGGTAGGGTTCTGTGCGAACCCCCTTAGTTCCTCCACACCAAACGTGTCAAATTATGTATTTACTGAATGTGCTTTGTGCACAGGGGCACAGTCATAGGAATGGGGTGTTTGACAAATTGTATGCCTAACAAAGTTGGAAGCATACAATTGTCTAAAATTCCCTTGTTTGTGAAAGCTTTAACATTACCCTTTACTGGCACTATGGGCCCAAACCCTGAAATACAGCCCAGACCATTACAGACCATTTACAGAAGTCACTATGCATTCTGTTAGGCAGCTTTTTCCTGGGATTTGCCAAACCCAGATTAGTCCATCAGACTTCCACTGCTCCAGAGTCCAGTGGCAGTGCTCTTTGCACCACTCCATTTAATGCCTCGCACTGCGCATAGTGATTTTCGGCTGAGCTGTTGTTACTCCTAGAGGCTTCCCCTTCACAATAATAGCCCATACAATAGACCAGGGCAGATCTAGCAGGGCAGAAATTGCACTGACTTGTGACAAAAAATGACTATGACAGTGCCATAAGTAAATTCATTGAGCTCTCTAGTATTACCCATATTCTGTTGCCAATGTTTGTCTATGGGGACGGCTTCTTATGTGCTTGATTTTATACTCCTGTTAGCAATGGCCGTGGCTGAAACACCTAAACTCAATAATTAGGAGAGGGGTGTCCACATACTCTGGGTCAAATAGAAAATAAATAAATCCCAGGAGTGTCCAGCCTACCAAAATTCCTCCAAAACTGCATTAGACTCATCCAGAAGGTAACAAAAGAACCCAAACTAACACGTAAAGACCTGCAGGCCTCACTTGCGTTGGTTATGGTCAACGTTCACGATTCAATAACAAAGAGACTGTGGAAAAATGGCATCCATAGGAGAGCTACAAGGAGAAAACCAATGCTGACGAAAAAGAACACAAAGATTTGTCTCACATTTGCCAAAAAACATTTTGATGACCATTAAGACTTTTGGGATAATATTATGGAATGGTAAGTCAAAAGTGGAATTTCTTGGAAAACATGGGTCCCATTACATTTGGTGTAAAGCTACCACAACATTCCACAATAAAAACAACATACCAACAGTCATAAACAGTGGTGGTAGTGTGATGGTCTGGGGCTGGTTTCCTGGATGAAACCATGAATTCTGCTACGTGCCAGAAAATCCTGAAGGGGGAACGTCCGGCCATCAGTTTGTGAACCTAAAGCTCAAGGGCAGTTGGGTTACGCACCAGGACAATGATCTGGCGCACACAAGCAAGTCCATCTCTGAGTAGACTGAAATTAACCAAACTCAAGGTTTTGGAGTGGCCTTGTCAAAGTCCTGACTTGAATCTGACTGAGATGCTGTGGCATGGCCTTAAAAATGCAGTTAATGCCCCAAACCCCCAAAAATGTACATGAAGTAAAACAATGCTGTCAAGGAGAGTAGGCCAAAATTTCTCCACAACAATATGAAAGACACGTTGCCAATTATTGCAAACATTTGATTGCAGTTGTTGCTACCAAGGGTGGCATAACCAGTTATTAGGTTTAGAGGGGCAATGACTTTTTCACATGGGTGATGATATAGGTATGATCTTTACCTTCAATGAATGAAGTGATCATTTAAAAGATGCATTTTTTGTTTACTCAAGTTGTCTTTGTTTTATATTAAAAATAAGTTGATGATCTAAAACATTTAAATATGACGAATAAGCAAAACTAGAAGAAAATTACCTTTTTATATATGTGACAGAATGACCTGTCATAGAGGGCTCCAAAGTACTCAGAGATGGCTCCAGCCTGGCTGTCAAATATAGCACAGGCAGGAACTCCATTGTTTAATTAATCCCTTCAATAGGATTGCTGCCTGGGGATTAAAGGTTGGGTTGTATACATGTATCTGTTAATTTATGTTAATGCGGTTTTCTGGATATATGAGTCTATGTTTTACGTCAATAAACTATTCATTCCTGCTGTACTCAGTTCAAGGTAGTTGTGTCTACTTATTGGGTACACATAGCAGGGTTCCAAGGTGCGCATGCTGGCTGGTGCTGGAAGTGATTCCGGGGACAACAGGAGGATACATGTGGGTGATCTCTGGGAGTTACTACAGCTCTCTTGGTGAACCCGTTACACTGGTGGAAGGCGGGATTGCTTCTTAGTCTGAGAGGCACTTCCTTTGCAGTGGGATCTATCTCCAGGAAAGAGAATGGAAGTCAGCTACGCAGAGCTGATCCAGAGGAATTGTACCCGCCTGAAGCTCTGGAGGGAGGTTCTCCACTTGGAAATTAAGTACAAGGGGAAAAGCCCCCCAACCTCTGAGGAAAGATTTTGGCTCCAGCGGAAGTTGCGGATGCCGTTCTTGGGGAAGCAGCCCAAAGAGGAATGGGTGGCTGAGCTGGAGGTGCTGGGTTGGACGATGGATATCGGGCTCTGCGGTGGTACAGATGTGCCTGGGGCTGGAGGATAAAGGTCCCACAGAGGGCTATGGCTTCGGCGGCCCGGGATTATTATTGGAAATTATAGAAAAGGATCCCGACTTCGGTAGTGCATCGGAGTGTCGGGAGGAAGACATCCAGGAGCGAAGGGAGGAGGATATCCCATACGTGCCTAAGCTGTGGGCTGACCTGGATTATTTGGTCACACAAGAATGGGAACTGGAACAGGCATATCAAGAGTTGTTCGACCATGTGCAACAGTATGCCCCAGTGACCATGCATTTCATGGATTTTACTGAGTGGTCACCTGGATTGGACTGCGGTCTCTGCCCCTGAGTCACAGGGTTACTGGACAGCTAACCCAGATCTAAAGCGGAACTATGTGACTGTACACCACAACCGGATCCAGAGATTGTGGATTTAATTGATTTTACATCTGAGGATGTTGGTCCAGGAGGGCTTGCAATTGACTTCCCTTCCCAGAGAAAGGAAGAAAGTTTTCTGGGTGTAGTAGATGGCACTGCGGTCTCCACAAGCACCCACCCAGCAGAAGAGCTGCCATCGGGGCAGAGTGCCGCTGGCATCTGCCTGCTCCTTTCCCTGTTTCCCGAGCCTGACCACAGCAACCTTGTAGGGTCCAGTCAGGCAGCCCCAGAGACTGTGGTAGTTGATGGGACTGCGGTCTCCACACCTGGGCCCCTGGAATGTTGGGCAGTTGCCCCCGATCCACACTCCCCAGCAGAAGTGCTGGCAACAGGGCAGAGTGATGCTGGTCTCTGCCCACCCCTCCCCCTTGTTCCTGAGTGTAACCATGATGCTCACGCAGAGCCCGCTCAGACCACCCCAGCCGAAATACTGGCAACAGGAGAGAGGCAGGATGGCCCCGCTCTACCAGCACTGGAGGTGCCCACAAACCCTATAGAAGAGATTTCTCCAGGTCAGAGTGCAGCTGGCCTCTTCCCTCCTTCATCAGACATCCCTCCACCAGAGGATGGTACAAAACCATTACTGGGGTACATGTATCCCATACAGGTGGATGAGACCCAGTGGTGTGAATCCGGGCCAGTGGGCCAGCTGGGTGGCCGGCAGACGAACCTTAAAGGCAGCCGCTTAGCGGCTGCGGGCAGGACTGGCCGTTGTGCCGGTAGCGTATCTGGCGGGGGGGCGGTCCGCCCAGGGTGCCGGCATGCCTCCAAAGACGATGCGCGCGGCAACTGTGGCTGTGCGCCGGGACTTGATGTCAAATCCCGGCACACAACACTAAAGCCACGCCCACCATCTTCCGCGCTCTATGCACCGGAAGCACAGGACCCAGAAGAAGAAGAAGAAGGACAGAGGAAACGTAGGAAAATAGGGGATTATTAAGTGTGAGAGTGATGGGTGTTATACTGAATGTTTGTGAATGAGGGTTTCAGATAACATGAATGTGTAAGTGTAGCATAAGGAGACTGTAATCACATTCTTATCATGCCCAGATTCCAGCATGTACTGGCTGGCTAGGCATGATAGGAGTGTGATTGCTGTTATCAGTTATTTTATTTTGTCCAACTACTTTGTTGTTACTTTTGTAACAACACTTTTATTAAAAGTAAATTACACACCAAAATTGGACAGAAAAATCCAATAACACTATTAATATATATCCTAGAACCTGGGCATGATAGGATTGTGATTGTGATATATAACAGCAATCACAATCCTATCATCCCCAGGTTCTAGCATGATAGGAGTGTGATTGCTGTAAATATATATA
>VKOC01046745.1:0-152592 GCA_009364415.1 Spea multiplicata | reverse complement strand
AAAGGCACATCATGGGCCACAGTGCCATATTGGAGTGGCAAGCCTGGGGGCAGATGTGCGTAACTGGGGGACAGGTTGGAAAATACAAGGAAATAAAAACAAAAAATATTTTTCTCAATCATAGCTTTTATTAAAAAAAAATAGTTTACATGAATTAACATTTACTGGTAAAACTTTTTTCCTTTAGGGTCGTCTTATATTCAGGCTTTTTTCTTTTTTTCCTAAGTTAATATTCAGATTTTGGGGGTCGTCTTATAATCAGGGTCGTCTTATAATCGAGCAAATACGGTAGTTACTTTGGGAATAATTCAGAAAATGGCTGCTAAACTAGTTCATGAATTGCAGGATAAAACTTACCAGGAAAGGTTAAAGGATCTTAACACGTATAGCTTGGAAGAAAGAGTAGATAGGGGTGATATGACAGAAACAGGAAAAAAAGAAAAAGCCTAAATGTAAGACTACCCTATAGGAAAAACGTTTTACTAGTAAATATTAATTCACATGTAAACTAGTTTTTCATATTTAATAAAAACTATGATTGAGAAAAATACATGTTATTTTTATTTTCTTTTATCTGCAAACCTGCCCCAAGTTATGCACATCTGCCTCCATTATGCATATCTGCCCCCAGATTTGCTATTCTTCCCCCCAACTATATAGGTGGTATAAGATATATATCTTATACCACCTATATGTCACCCTGCCCCAGATATGCCTTAAACCCCCTATATTCCACTTTGCCCCAAGATATGCCTTACACCCCTCGACTTACCACTGCATCCCCAGACTTGCCTCCCTTGCTCCAGACTCCCTGGTGCAAGTGAGGAAATGTTCGTGAGTATGGATATATAGTCATTTTGCCGAGCAGTGTCCCCAGCTTGGCTGTACCATCTTTGTCCCCAAATAGCTTGCCTGTGCCATCTTTGACCCCAAACAGCTTTTGAAGTAGAATAGAAAACTCTGCTGTTTCTGTGGATTGGGCATGAGGCCATTTGTTCTGTAAGGGGCCCCAACATTTTTAATGGCAGTCCTGTATACAACTCTTGTATATGGGTCTCTGGGGATGATTAATAGGAGAGCTGGACAGAAAGTGATTTGTTATTTGAATCCAAAGCTTTGATGAAGCCAACTGATACAAATTGTGAAGAGGAGCACAGACTGTCAGGTAGGACTGATTTGCATAGAATTATAGGCAGGGATATGGCACATAATTTACAAATCGAAGCAGAGACAGGTGAGCACTGCGTGACCCATGTGACCCGCGTAACAGTAGTGTTGCGAGCTACTGAGGATGCTGAAGCGGGGATGGTGTTTTAGCAGCAGATGCGGATGCTGGCATTCGCCCCTGGTGCGTGCGGAGATGCGGCTGAGGATGCTGGGATTTGGAGGTATCATAGGGGATGATTTGAGGCCTGATTACAGGACGACCTCGATTATAAGACAAGGTCGATTTTTCAGAAGTTTATTTCTGGAAAAAACCTTGTCTTAGAATCGAGCAAATACAGTATTTTAAGAGATAATATGTATATAAAATAATGAAAAGTTAAAATTCAACCATTTTCACCAAGTCATCCATGTCAACTATACTAGAAGGACCACAGGCACTGAAATTGGTTGAATTAGCCAGTCAACGGTGTGAGCAGTAACACCACACCAAGGCTTCAACCACTGTTACTGTACATTCACACACCATATGCACCATACACACACCATGTGCGCCATACACACAAAACATATCAACACATGCAGTCTTTTACACTAAATGGCTTGTTGAGCATAGTGGGAACTGTAGTTGTTAGAGTGTGTCAAAGTTAGCCATTAAGGTTGTCACGTTTTCTTAAAAAAAAAAAAAGAAAAAAAAACATTGTCACGGGTCATGATCTGTCTGCAAAAAGGGGCAGAGTCCCTTGACATTCAGCTCCCCTCATGACTGAGCTGCAGCCCCTCCCCCCGTTACAGGTAACAGGTGTCTGCAGCTCAATTCTTGCCCAGTTTGACAGTGTATTATAGATTAAACTCAATCCAGCTTGTGCATAGCACTTTGCATAGGTGCCATCTTTGCCATACTTTCCAGTGCTAATTTTTTGTCCCCAGACACCTTAACAGGGCAACTGTTGTCCCCAGACACACTGCAACAGTGCACTATTTGTGCCCAGCTTACCTTGCTGGTGGTTACTGGTTTTCCTGCCCCTCTACATGTTCCATGAAGAAGTGAGCCCACCTCCACAGCAATATAAAAGACTCATTGACATTTATCGCAAATGTTTGATGGCAGCTGTTGCCACTAAAGGTGGCACAGTCAGTTATTTGGTTTAGGAGATCAATTGGTTGCTCATATGGGTGATATAGGTTTTGTTTAACTCATTATCTTTAATGAATGAAATGATCATGTAAAAGTTGCATTTTATGTTTACTCATGTTGTCTTTGCCTTATATTAAAATTAGTTGGATAATCTGAAACATTTAAATGTGACGAGTAAACAAAAGTAGAAGAAATTAGGAAGGGGATATTTTTTTTCTCACAGCACCGTAAAAAAAACCCCAATATACAACTTTGTATTTCCTCTTCCAACAGTGGATAGGGATGTTTCAGGGAAATTTAAAAAAACGTCATTATCATTGATACCAGCAAACAAATTACAGTGACAGGTGTCAAGAAAAGCTCTCAGACAAAGAAGGAAAAACTTTTCTACCGCAGTACAAAATTAGCATTTTGGCATTTCAGCGCTGCCTTATCATTCCATTGCGTATCAATTAAACTGATATATCTTCTTTTGTTTACCATTTTATTAGCTACATATTTCTTTTGTTTCACCCCTCTGCTGTTCCTTGATATTTTACAAAGAGATTCCCCCCACCAACCCAGAGAGAGAGGTAGGCCTCTTTAGCTTTGTCTTGTGAAGGCACTCAGGGAAAATGAAAATGCCCCACAGATAAGGGGCGTCAGTCGATCTGGTTGGTAGAAGACAAAAAGGAAAGAGGAAAAGAGATTATGTAGAGGCACAATGGAGCTCTCTCACACTGTTGTATTGTTATCATTAGCGGCTGCCTAGCTGCGATAGCAATGCTTCTATCTAGCGTCAGTGACTGAACATCATAGAATGTTTTCAGCTGTTAACACATCTAGCGCCAGGGCCACTTCGCATTCATTACTGAACAACAATCCCACTAAGACTAAAATAAATTTAATATAAATATTGTGCTATTTTCTTTGACATGAGAAGTATGGCAGTCACTAGATCTGCATATAAAGCAAGGTTATTGGAATAAATGAAATGAATGTCAATTTTATTCTACATTACTGTATCCAAAACTGGATTTCATGCTCAAGTTGATAAACCTTTGAAGAAACATCCAACCTCATTTATAAATTTCAAGTTGAAGAACGGTGGGGCCCAGACTGGCCACCAGGCACCCTAGGCAAACGCAGCCATCAGATCAGGTTCTGCAGTGCGCGCCCACCGCTGGATATGCCCAGTTGCATTCTATGTGAGCATACAAATGTAACTTGCGGACACACCTATCCAACGGCCACACTTACAAAGAGATTGTAAAGAGATTACACCAAGTTTCTTAAAGGATAAGTTCTGATTTTCATTTAATAAGATTGTCACAATCACTCGTTTCAGAACAATGACTTGTGAGGGCAAGCTGTAGGCATGAAACTAAGTTGCACTTTTATTGTTCCCCGATTCAAAATTCTTTGGGGAGACCTAACAAGCGTATGGTTGACCCACGAGGACCAAGCAGCCCTACACCCTTATAAAGTTCTGGCCTCAAAAATCGTTGACATCAGTAAGTTTGTAAAAATGTGCTGGAAAGGGCTGTCACAAAAAGCAATGGTGGAATAACTTTGTGGGCGTGAAGAGAAGTAATGAACATGAATAACAGATAGAATTAAGTCAAAGCTGGTGGGTAAACGCTATTGTGTATACTCACCTAATCAAACTTACCTGCCAGTCAAAAGATTATATTTGAAATGCGAAAGGGAAGATGCAGAAGATGTCGTTTTTTTGGGGAAGCTAGCAGTAGGAGGCAAACCAAAATCAGTGAAATTCCCATTTAGGACCATAGCTTAATAATCTTGTCAGTACTGATATATATGTTAATTAGAAACTAGCATATGGTTTCCAGTCACTGACACAGTTAACAGCGCTCTCATGCTGACTTTGGTACTTTGTCTTTGGAAAACTGCAATGAAAACCTGTATGATGTAAAATGCCCCTAAGGTTCGATGATATTATACCTGAGGGCATTACTGACATTTTCAATACATAAACAAAAACTGTAACCACATAATATGTTGCCAATCCTTTTGTTAAAATATCTTTTCAGAAGGTAGTTAAATACTGTGACTTTTTTATAGCTCTTATAGGAAATTATGACTTTTCTGTGACATCTATGATTTCTAATTAAATGTTTTCTGAAATATAAAAATGTCATAATGAAGAGAATTTCTTACGCAAAAAAATATTGTGTCCAGATTTAATTGTTATTAAATTTAGTCCCAGCAGCATAATAACAAGGAGATTAATCAAATGTTAATGTTTGTTTTCTGGTTCAAACCGACTTGGGCTTTGTGGGAGCTACAAAAGCTTTAAACTTAATAGGATTAGTCATCTTAAAATATTCATTAGGAATGGCTCAAAGGTTTCGTATTTTAAGGTTTGAGCATTTGAGAAGCATCTTATTAGAAATTTAGATAATTTCTAGCATTACTAGGTTCACAGGAAGAGCAAGGCAAACATTGTGAAAGCTTTGCTGTAACATTGTTAGTTTATTAAACACTAATGAGGTATCGAGGAGAATTGGTTGATCCGGCAATATATTAGAATGATGCATATTAGACCTGTGCATTTGGATTTGTGCAAATTTATAGAATTTTGGCAAATTCAATTCAAATCAACAGAACTGAGGACTGACCCCCCCCCCCACTAAGCAGACAAAATGAAGCAAAAAGCTCTGAATTTTCACTCACTCTTTCCTGCTCTCTAAATGTTTCCTTACTTTCTCTGACGACCACTTCTACATCTTCTTGTTCTTCATCTTCTCTTTTTTATCTTCTGTCTGCGTCCTCATCTCTGTGGACATAACCTGGCAGAAATGATCATCCAGCCTGGGGGAGGACGTCACTGAAAGAGACACCATTTTTGCAAACGTTCACCTTAGGGCAAAATGGCGGTGCTTTCAGAAATGTCCTTGACCCGGCTGTTATTTTGCACTTAGGTGTACTAATATATATAATATATATATATTCAAACAAAGTCAAGTCGACGTTTCAGTCATTGCTGACTTTCATCAGGACCAGAAACGTCGACTTGACTTTGTTTGAATAAAGAGAAGTTGTTAACTTAAAGACCTGGAGTGCTTACCATCCTTTGAGAGAATATATATATGTGTGTATGTGTGTGTGTGTGTGTGTGTGTGTGTTCGCATTTCCTTCTCAGAATAGACACCCTGTAGGATTTGTGGAGCTACTTCACTAAAGAAAAAGGTATACTTAGGTGTGTGTGAAAGGGACAGTTGTCCAGGGTGATCTCTTTACAGTTACATGTGGTCGTAGGTAGCCATATATTTATCTTTGGTGCAGCCCAAGGCCTGACCCAAGGCAGTGCCCCCAGCATCCCCATCCTTCCTTACTCCTCAGTGCCAGATAATGATTGTTACAGAAGTATATGCTTATTACAGAAGAGCAGCACCTGGGAGCAACCGTCCCCAGTGAGTTATTCAAACACTCCAACTAGAGAAATTTTGTTATGATCACATTTGGACCAAAGCATTTCTGGAAGCGGTTATACAGTATTTTCAGCTAATGTTAAACATATCAAACAAAATACATTTCACTCAATCTAGACCTGACATGGTCAAGCTTTAATACCCTGGTAATCAATCACAATTAGTAGAGCAATGTAAATCCATCTATTTTCAGTTTGATTTGCAATACTGAATGTTGACTAATAGGAGACATAGTCAGTCCTTCTGAGCATGTACCTGCATTTAGTAGAAGTACACAATGATTCAGGCAAGTGAAAATGTGATTCATTTGTTATTTGTATCTAAAAATATCAATCCTGGCTTGTTATGACCTATTCATTAATTATAAACATCTAGCCATATCCATATGATTCAAGTTTATTGGTGGCTATAAGGCAATGCCTTATCAAACCTCCACAAACCCAGCAAGCATTCTGTATTAGGTCCCAATCAAATAAAATGCAAGCACTTTCCAGGTATCAGCCCTCTTCGCCCAAAACACACATATGCTAAAGTTACTGTTACATTAGACCTTATATTGATTAGGTTTTCTCTTTGGCTGCATCTGCATTAAAATCCACGATTATAGTATCTGATTGAAAAGCTAGATGACAAATGTTGCTGTTTTCTGTACTTTATAAGCATGTTCTGATGTGAAATGCAGATGCACACCAAGATCTTTTGACCTCTTCCATTGTGATTTCGTAACAATTAAGTATGGTCTATTGTATACCACAGCAGGTTTAAGGTTGGTGGGATGGCTTATTTTATTCAGACACTGACTACCGAATCCAGCTTTGTCAAGATAGTTATTCATGACACAATTCTGCATTGTGTCCTGTGCGCAAGCCAGCTGTTGGCAAAACAGCTGTGTTCTGTACTTTTTATTCAGGGCGCCTAATGACAAAACTCTGCTGCTGTCAGCCGTCAATGTTCATGCCTACGAACATTTCACTAGGAAACTTACTTTTATTCAGTCTGTGTGGAAAGGTTATTACACATCCATCGATGTATTTATGTTGGGCTTTGCCCTGACCCAGAGCAGCATCCCCATTACTCACCTCTACGACTGCTATCCTTATCACTGATACTTGGAACATCCAAGTTCTACCTCTTAAGGAGGCACGGTGCCAGGAACAGCATGCTACAGATGTTTGTGCTGATAAGCCCACAGTCCTTGATAGTGTAAATGGGGCTGGTGGGATCAGAGATCTACCTGCAATTAGCCCATTGAACAGCCACTCTTTTTTAAGGGAGCAGAAAGCTTTAGGATGGTACTGGGACCAAAATAGGCCCTTGCATTTTACAACCCACCAGTCCTCATGATTGCATGCATAACAAAACAAGGCATCCTTTTTGGTTCATGTGCACAATTCTACTATTTACTATACACACTGCTTATAAATTAAAAATAGAACTTGACAAAATTGTGTAGAATTAGGAGTTTGCATACCTCTTCTGATTCACCCCGAGACTCTTGATTAAAGTAACGTGGGAGCAGCATTTAGCTAATCTTACCCATGTGTATGTCTAGTCATGAAGTCCAGAAGAGGCAGAGCTACAGGTAGCCTGACCTGTGAAGTCCCCAGGTGGGGGGGGTTAGACATACAAATCTTGTAGCCAGCTTGATATTTTTTAGGAGCCAGAAAGAACTACACTTATAGCGGTCAATATAGAAGTGACACAAAAGATCTAAAAATCTATGAGCAGTGTCTACATGGCTGCTGGAATCTGTCGAGCACTGCTATAAAATATATGACTTAAGGTGGGAAATTAACTAAGATGAAGACGCGCGTAAGATTTTAACACCTCAGAGGTCTTTTCTATGGATGGAAGACAGTCTCATGTAGGGTAAAGTTGAGAACTACATGCTAAGAACATTTTGTCCCCTGAACTAGGGCAGAAAATAATACTTTTTAAAAAGCCTCATGACGATATGTACAACAGTTCTGGATGTAACCATGACTCACATTAAACATCTTTGGGAGAATGCTTCAACCTAGACACATTTATTTTTCACTGAGCCCAGGTCATATTCAGTTTGGAAATCCCTAAAAGACATACTGAGCAGACATGTTAATGATATCTGTAATATTTTATGACTGAGGTTAGATAAAGGGCTTGTAAACATACCAGTTGCTCAATAATGTAAGTGCATATAAGTAGAAACTAATTTCACATGTTAACAATTTCATGTTCCCAGACACAGCCCTTTACATCCAAAAAAGGATTCATACATGGTGAGGGGCTGCAAAACATCTTGCGGGGGGCCAGGTTTTGTTGTATGCCACTGGTTATATAACTGGCTAATTTGGGTATACAATTGATACCTCATGGTTTATCTGTAGCATAATAAATCTACACATAAGAGTATTGATTTTATAAATGTACATGACATGATCCCAGACTTAGGAGAAAGCCTCAACATAGCTTTGTGGTGGGCAGTGGGATCTGCATTTTGTGTTATGTAACTGTTTTCACAATTCAAAACAATATTCCAAACTTTGTACAAGAACTACCTTGTATACATATACTCATGTTTATGACTATACCAAGGAAGAGAGTTTGTTGAGTCTTCAAAGAGCCTCTGTAGGAGAAGGTAATAGAATAATCACAAATAACAAACCAATTAGGAAGTGGGTTACATTTTTTAGTTTAAAGAATTAAAAGATTAAAATCAAATATATACATTTTGAGACAATCAGATTTGGTCCCACAGTAAGAAAACTTGTCTAAAAATATAAAAATAAAACAATTAATTGAACTAGACATAATGAAAAGTAACGGACACCTGAGGGGGAGGCAGAAAATAAATTAATGGGACAGATTCCACTGAGCGTCAAACCTTTCTTATGCCTTATAGCAGCACAAAGAAAACATGCATTCCCCCCAGCACAATCACTACTCGCTGTATAGGTACTGAACCACAATACCGTTTCCCAAAGGAACTCTTTGTTTATGTAGCAGACATTGATTAAAAGACCCAGTCAAGTGCATTGTAATGGCTTCTACACTGAACGGAGGGTGGGCAAGTCAGTTACCAGATCTGAAATCCCTCTGTTATAGCTTAACCTTAAGACGTTGGGCAAATTCTAGTCTCTCCATGCCAAATGTCAGACATTCCATACGGTTGTACCCTTGCCTGTTGGAGACCATAGCCAAACTGAAACTCGATATCCTTCATGGGCCTTCTCCATCCAAACAGGATTATCTCTTAAAGAAAGGATGGTATACTGTCCAAGAAATGGTGGAGAGACAGTCCATGTAAAGGACTCACATCAAGGATTGCATAGGTCCAGCACATGGAAATATACAATGGTACGGAAAGGATATATTAGACACACTTTCTTTAGTATGCAGAAGGGTTTTAAGAATATTCTTTATTATTGTAGCATCACTATGGCAATTTAACAATCCAAGTGACTCGATAATCAATACTACCCAAAATACATAAAATAAGCTAATACAAGTTAATTGGTAGGGTATGGGGAACAAAGGGAGGGCCACATGATGGAGAGCGATGGCATAAGATGAATATTCTGGCAATGCATTGGAGTGGTGAAAGACAGGAGACGGCAAGGCCAGGTGTAGGGAACGGCAATAGGTCAGGAGGATATGACAGGGCAGTTAATAAATATTTTAATTGGTAAACATAATTTTTGAAATTATTTTGACTTCTCCATGGAAGCCATATTTATTTTGAAAATTGAATGGGTCTTTAACTCACGTGTTCAAAGCTGACATCAAAGCTAACTGATCTAATGACCTGCAGAAACTGAAGGCAAGAGTTTAAAGGGAGGACAACAAATAAGTGCATTGCTTTTTTAACACGTGTATTCATCTAGTACATTGCACCGTTTCTACAAAGCAGCAAATGACTAGCTACAGCTCGCTAAGATATAAATATGAATGACAGACAGCAGTATTTAAAAACTAGTCAGTGTTCTTTATCTTCTAAAGCCTGAATAAATATCCTCTCTGTGTCATCACAGTGGTTGAAATTTCAGAATGTAATCTCCAAGCAAAGTTTCATCTAAATCACTTCACAAATTGCATGCGATACAATTGAGCCCCATGGCAGCAAATAATGGGTCAAGTGGCGCTTGCCTCCACTCAGCTGTGTAAACAAAGAAGGATTCAGAAAAGATAACAGTTCATAGATTATTCACAAAGTGTAGTCTCTGTGAAATTAGCATAAAAGCTAAGTCACATAATTGGACACGGGGTGATTCGCCTTCGCAGCATTGTATTTAAAAGCATTTTGTTGGCAAATATGACATTTACAGTCTGATGTATAGAAATTATGCATTTTGTGTCTGGTGATTAATTCAGACCATTTTCCAAGAGATTCAATTCTGAAAAAATGTAACATTCACCTCTTTGCCCTGCATTCCCCTCTCCATGTACACGATGCCACTTCCTCTTCATAATTATGCTGATGATTTAGAAGCTAGGCCAATTATGAGCTAATTATCAGGTCTCGTCTGTGATGTCACCCAGAAGCCTTAATTAATGCTTTCTGCCAGGTTTAGTGCATATTACAGTGACTGTATATGTGCATGTGTGTATATATATATATATATATATATAAATCTTACCAAAAGGAGCAAATGTATTTTAATACCATTATTTTCTTATATCTAAAACCACATCGATCTATTTTGCACTAAAACAAATTATAAATTTAACACAACAGTGGAGCAAGATATTGAGATTTGTTCTGATTTAGATAGAAAAGGTGCTATTAAAGATTCATTTTCTTTTTAAGCAAAACATTTTTTTTTTTCCAAAAGTGGAATTTGAAACTTGTAATAGGAGGATATTATACGTGTCACATAATAACTTGCTTAAATATTTTTTTCAAAACTTGACATGACATACATATAAATGAGATCATCTTTATCTAGGAAACAAATACAATTTTCTGGTATTTGGGCAGTATGATTGCTGCACAGAGTGGTTTGGCACTTTATATCACATTTTACATAATTATAGAAATTGCTTTCTCTTTTGTACTCCTTTACATTAGATCTTACTACATAGATGAGTACTTGAAATTAAAACGGTGGTTATGTCAAATCTCAGCGACTGATAACTAGTTGTAGCCAAGTGGTTAATAGTGTATTGGGCTAGTGTGACTTGCCATTTGAAACAAACAGCAAAGATACCCATTGATGTATCATCTCAAATACCTAGCTTTACAGAAGACAAAACAAACTATCCAACACATACCACTATATGAATGGGTCACACCTCTCCACCTTGTTTCCAAAAAAATCTAACAGATGGTGGTGTAATTGATAGAGATTAAATTAACATGTGTTCTTTGAAGCAGAGGGTAGAATATCTCCAGCATAACACCTGCAAGAACAACCAATTTCCTCCATCTTTCAATGGGCACCATGACAGGCCCAGACTGACCTTCTGGCTGGCACACCAGGTATCACTGGCTGACATTCTATACAAACCTGATCTGCCGCTGAAGCCTACCTACAGCCTACAATGTGCAGCTACCTGCTGGATATTCCTGAGCAAAGAAACGGACCTCTCATGAATCATTGGTCCGTTGGTCACCCTCCCTACATTAGGCACTCACCAGCCTTAAACTGCCAGAGGCACCTCATCGGCCCCAATCTGCTGCTGACCACTTAAGGAAAATTACTGGCGCATTATTCAGGCACCCATCAGAACTTTACATGTAGGCTTGCTCTGGAAGGGCAGAGCCCCAGAGAGAATTTGGAACTAATTACATGAAGGGTGAACAGCTACCATGGGAAGGTTAAAGCAAAACATGGTGGGTACATGGCCTTTGGCACATTGCAAAAGGGGCAGTATGCCACAAAATGCTTGAATTGTTCAGCCTTAGCACATAATTAATGTTGTGGAATGAGTGCACCGTTGATTCAAGGTATGGAGGGTGTGTTTTCCTTCAATTTTATTGGAACTGGGTGGGGCGTGGACAGAGCTACAAATCACCCACCCACACTAAGAGACTGACCCTGCATTTTCCCACCATTTAAATCAGCACAGTCTGCAGCCTCATTGTTCTGGCTAGCAGATCTGCATGTTGGGCTAGCTTGGACACTAGTACCTGGAGGCAAAGCCCCTTAATGGTGCTTGCTCCAAGGGAGCTCCTGGCTAGTTTCTACTTTTGGAGCAGGGTATCTGGTAATTCAAAAAAATTCTTAATTATTAAGGCAGTTACTCTAAAGTTAGTGAGACAAGCAGGTAAATATAAACTGCCCTAGAAACCAGAATTATACCAAATAACCAAAGATTTGGTTCTGGAGGAATATAAAATAGTATAATTTTTTGTGCTGTACACTGACTGAGAATGTTCCAATTAATGTGGTTCTTAGATGAAACATATATATATATATATATATTATAATATATATATATAAAAATCTACAGAATCTTAGTTCCAAATTCTAAAATATATCTGTGTTTACATTAATATGATGGATATCATATGATGATGTCAATATCTAGGACATTCTACTACCGTATCTAAAATAACTATTTTATTAATCTCTGTTTTTTTGTGTCCTATGGAAAAAGTGGATTTTTATCGCTGAACTTTAGTTGGTTATACATTACAAGTATTAGTTTTTATGTATTTTTATATGTGTTTATTCAAACATAAAATTCAACATAACATACAGTCCTTTTACTAGTAAATCTATTTTGAATTGCCTAAAGCTATTACAGTACTGAATAATGGTCTTGATTTCGTGCACTGTATAGCATTCTCTAAAGGTTTCTGGAGTTACAAATGAAATGTAGAAGTATAACATGATGTAGGTGTTTGTATTGTCGGCCACCTGTAAACCATGAACAGCTGAAGATTCTGCAGCACTGATTATGTGCTGCCCCAAATTAAAAGATTCGATATGTATCAAATGTCTTCACGACACATGCAATTAATGTTTTTGTCACACTTGAAACAAGCATCTTTCTTTGGGGAGTTAATTGCCTCGTGATTCATTTATGCATCATTATTATTGTGAGGTGGAAGTTCTGATTCTGAGAAGATCAAACAAAATAATTGTCCAGCAGACAGAAGAAGTTCATAATGAAAACACAATGTTAGGTCAACATAAAATAGAGAGTTCTTCCTTTCTGAAATAAAACCTGTTAATCATTTCTGGCTTAGTAATTATTCTAGCACCTCTGATAGCGTTAGATATATTACAAATTGTATAGACGGATGCTGAAACTAATAGAGTATGTTTTAACACCTTAATTGACCAAGAAAAGTGAAAATATGGAACAAAGGGGCTCTTTAACAATTACAAGTGCTGTGAATGGCAACTATATATTGACGGAGGACTAGAGGACTCTGTGACATGGAAGCACTTGGTATGGGAACTGATTACTAAACCTTCAGGGCAGTCTAGTTGTCTCTGCACATGTTGTCCACTTTGAAACATAAATTATTTCCACTGAAGGATGAGTCTTGTAAAACCCTTAGTCATTCAGTCATAAACAAAGCATGGAGCTTGTGTTGGAGAGGTCTTTTTTTTTTAGGTAGAGGCACCCACCTTTTGCTGGCTCGACATAGGGATGTTATCATTAAGCCATATTTTTCCAACGGACTGGCATAAAGTACTTTTTAACTTTAAATAAAACTACGGAAGAAACACTGTTTATATAAAAAAGGTTTATTTTTTAGGTCCCTCTGTATTGCGGTAATTGCAACTATTGTTGCGGCAACCAGATTATGAAGAGATATCGTTCCCTACAGATTGCTCGAGGGGAGAGTCATAAGAAGCATCGGGCAATCTTTCTAAAACAGAATTCATAGGATCTTTTATCACTGATTATTTCTATGTTTTGCCCCTATGAACCTTGGTACTTCAGCATCAATTTGCATTTTATCAATTTATCACATTTCTTTATTTTTCATTTTAATAGGCAAAACAGGTTTAATAGGCAACCTCTTCATATTTATTGTCAAACAAGGAGACAAATTTTAAAAACAAAATTTCACTACAATAATCATCAGTCCATAAAGAGCCTGCGGTTTGTGTTTCTACATTTAATCTATATTTCACATGCACTTATCCAGTGTAATCGGTCTCCTGTTTTAGGCTGCGTTCCATTGATCAAAGCTTTTGCTCTTTATTTTCGAATCACTGAGTTCTTTATATAACTGTGATGACTTCTAGTTAAATACTCGGCACTGAACATTGAGCTTGATTGGCTGTCAGTCTCCCATAATACATTCCCTTACACTGTGTCTTAAACACAAATGGAATCCCAATCCCTGTAGGATTCTGCCCAAATCAGTTCTACTTGTCAAAGCAGCAGTCTCTTCATTTGGAAGTGGGCAGTGCAGAGGTAGCAGAAGTAGTAGTAGAACAAGGTTAGACATATTTTGCTTCTATATTATTGTAATTTGGAGATTTAAGCTTTTAGGTTAAACTATTTCTAGAAATGTAAAATATGATTGTAAAATATACTGTTTTTCATCTGGATTCTTTCTAATAAGCACTTGCATAATAAGTGATTTTACATCTTTTTGGAAAGCATTTAATCTCTATGTATATATCAGTTTAACATATCTGAGCAGATCTAAAACTGTAAATCCACTTAAAAACGTACAATAATTCTTAGAAGACCTACATATAGTTCCATGTGTTATGTATTTCAAACATCAACCTAAACCATTCATTTCATTGTTAGACAATGTCAGAAATTGTTTCACATCATAGGGTCTCCACTATGTGACATCAGCTATATTAATAAAGAACATAAGTAGCATTTACATTCACAATGGAAACACTTTTAATACCTACAGCTTTAGAGGCAAACAATCATGTATCTCAGCTCAATACAGGAGCAAGTAAGTACAGTATAAACTCTGATCGGGACTGTGTCTCATGACAGATTACAATTAAATGATTTAGACAGGCTGACATCATAATTACAGCCCAATATTGTGCCAGTTGATGCAAAAGAAAAGATACCGAGCAGTCATAACTGTCAAAGAACTGTGAAGGGTTTCTTATTCAGTGGGCTGGAGAGATGCAAATTGTTACTGATTGATGTGTGAATGAATCCTAGGCAAAATCTGTTCCAAAAGATTGGGCTACAACAATTTGATTTTATTTCTTTTGGTAAATAAAATAAAACTGTAGTTTTAACTATCTATATTGACCATAAGACTTTTGTGACATTATTTTTTATAGAAAGCATGATTTTATGCAGCACTCAGAGCTACAGTACATAGGAAAAGACAGGAAAGAGAGGGACTTTAGGGGTTGAAGTAGAGGGATTTAGTTACAAAAGGGGTTGTAAAGCAAATAGCAGTTTATTCCACACTTTTGCCTTTGAAAAGATAACTGTCGCTGCTTGGGATATTTGTTGTCGATTTGATTTATAATAAATTATAATTATAAATAACATTACAGACATACCCCGCTTTAAGGACATTCACTTTCGGGACAATCGCGATTAAGGACATAGTTGCAACACAACCATTCCATGGACACATAACAGCATGACTCCAGCGCATCAGTTCGCCTTCCGAGCGCCGTCTGTGTCTTTTGAGCGTTTAGTGTTTTGTGGTGACCTGACAATGGCAGTGCAGCACAGATTTGTCTTTTTAAATTGAATAACACAGAAAAATACTATAGGTAAGAGACACAACATGATAATCCATATAAATACAACTGGTGTTTTACGTAAATGTAATTATTTTAGTTCATTAAGCCAGTTAATTCCCCACACAAAGTTACCCGTAAACTTTCTCTGTGCTACCAATACTACTATTGCCTTGCATTCACCATCTTCATGGTGACATGTAATTTTCATCTTTTTAACAGCATAGCTAAAGTGGTGGCAGTAGACACAGTCTGGTGCAACTTATTTGAAAACTGCCTTTAAGTAGAAATAAATCATTGTTACTAATAAGATAAGCTATTTAATAGACATGGTTTCATCACGATGGATAACATTGAAATTAAGCTATAAAACTGTGATTTTAAAGCCGCATGTTGCACAGTACTGATGTAACCACATGAATCTAACTGGGATTATAGAATTCACATTAGGGCATTATAATGAGGTAATCCATTATCTAGATGTTTAAATCTTGAGCACAATGAAAAAACACTACAACAGCCTCAACAAGAAATCTTCCTATATAAATCATTTACTTACACACATAAAGTATAAGAGAATGATAGACCAGTTTTGGAGACAAATGACAAAGCTCCCCAAATGCATTTGTAGATTAGGTAAATTTGAGTAGTGTGCTAAAAGTGGGCAAAACATGAGACCAAACATGAAAATTATGAAAAAGTGATACTAGCGCCTCACTTAAACAGTACAGCAAACACAAAATGATACTCCCGCACCACTCAAACAATAGAAATAGAAAAATAAAAATGTGTTGTGCATAAAGATATAATATTAAAGATACTTATCGATATAAGCAGCTCGCTGTGTGCCAATTTCAAAGATAAATATTGCCAGGATACATATAAAAAAGCAAATATAATAAAGACAAATGTGCGACTTTGAAAATTGAAATACTTATGTCAAAAACATTGGAAATGCACTCACATCTTCTGGAGCCTGTGATTACCGGCTCAAGTGTGTATAGCATTTGGAAAAAAATAGTGGTGGTTATCCCCTAGGCCTGTTTCCTCCATCACAGGTCAAACAACACAGAAGATATAACTGGCAAGGAATATATAACAGGGATACTGGACATACTGTAAAATTAAGAAACATTTTAAGAAACGCTCAAGGGGGCGGGCTCACAGAAGAGTTCCTTGTGTCAAGGGGAAGAATCGTCCCGTTGGAGGAGAGCGGGAAAAAAGGAAAGGAAAAAGGTGACCCATATTCAAGGGGGGAGGTTGCCTTGGGACATCATTAAAAATTAAATAATACTAAGGGGGTGGCTGGGTTTTGGCATTACAAAATCAATATAAACAGAAATGGGCTGGGTGGCTGGGGGTAATATACATGGCAGTGGGGGGCATCAATAGACAAGAGGGTGGTTGGGCATCATTACATCGATACAAAACTGGAGGCTGGCTGGGGGCATCACATAAATCAATACTAAGAGGGGTCTAGATGGGGGGCATCACATAAACCAATACACAAGGGTGTGGGGACATAAATGCACAAAGGGGGACAATATATACGGTTGTGGTGGGGCACATTAATCAATACAAAAGGGGGGCCTGGCTCGGGCATTAATATACAAGGGTAAATATATAAAAGGGGGTTAATGACAAAAGAGGGTAAAAAATACATTTTTTATGCTTTGTTGTGGCTCGTGGTGTTTGTCTGGGTGTAGGTGTGGCAGAGCCTGTCCTGGTGTGTCTTCGGGTGTTGGTATGGCAGAGCCTGTCCTGGTGTATGTTTGGTGTCGGCGTGGCAGAGCATGTCCTGGTGAGTTGTGTTTGTGTGTCGGTGTGCCAGAGTCTGTCCTGGTGTGTGTCTGGGTGTCAGTGTTGCAGAGCCTATCCTGGTGTGTGTGTCGGGGTGTCGGTGTGGCAGAGCCTGTCCTGGTGTGTATTTGGTCATCTGTTTCCTGGTACTTTACTTACTGTAGGAATAAAATTAACTATGTCATTTTTACTTATTCAGAGATAAAACTCTCTCCTGAATTTGTAGTCACTTCAGAGGACAAAACTTTCTAGGCCCAGAAATCAGTGAGAGGAAAAGTAAAGGTTTTGTGTTATTTACTCTATTTCAATATGCAGATCATATCATAAAGGTATAGTCGCAGAAACTTGGGTGACTTTTGAATTCTGCTCTAATACTGTAAAATATAGTAGCTAGGAGTAGTAGCATTGTGGTCTAAGTTGATACCAAGCTTAAACAAAACGTTAATGACATAACACGTACACAACCGATAAAATCACTTTATACTACCTATACATGCACATACCGGGTATCCTCTAACATGAAACAGTCTATGCACATTTATTATCCATCCAATAGACACAAATTGTATGCTAGAGATCCGACCCAATTACACATAGTATTTTGATTTGTGTGTCTCTTTAGTAACTGAACTTGACAAATTCTTAGAGTATTCACCTAGCTTTTGTATCTCCCTTAAAGGCTAAGAGTATCAGCCCCATTAGGCCTTCAAATTTTGTTTAGGTTACTTGGTAATGTTGTAAGTGCTATGAATAAATTATAATATTAATTACTATAAATGTACTACATATATATATATAAATTTGCCATCACTCATGACATGCTACATTAATGCAGAATAAAGCTAGGTTAATAAAGAAACAAATTTGAGCCCTCGACTCTACTTAAGGGGGTAAGCACGATTTGTATTAATAATTATTTATTTTTATTGCTGCTGGCCTCTATTAAAAGCATATTTTGCCACAAAGAAGCAGAAACCGTGAATGATCAACAGGGATTTGTAAAATGACTTTTCTTCGTCTTTTGTATCTAAGTGTTATTAAACTGATCTGAATAGAGGAATGAAGCTGTGAGGATCATTATAATAAGCTTTATCCAGAACACTTAGCTAAACACCTTCAGGCAAAGAAATAAGACCCACATCACACTCAACTCTCTCAACTACTGGCACATACCATTAACTTAATTAGCGAAACTTACCACCAAAACTTATGCATTAGTTGATTCATAATAGTATTGTGGCCTTCTGCTGTACATTCAGCTTCAAAGGGTTTCAAACTTATACTGAAAAGATATTTGAATATTCAGAAATATCGAAAACTCAGTATTTTTAGATCCGAGACTGAATAAATAATAAACTCTGTGCAATTGTTTTTAAGGGCTCAGGAACATCTAAGGGTTTAAAAAAATAAATTTAAAAATAATAGTTCATTTCATTTTATCTACAATGCTATAGGGTTGTATTATAGTAACTATAAAATTAATCGCTATAATGAGTAGCTTAGGGTAACAATTTGGTTGTAAAATACATATCAAAGCACAGCATAAAGGGGAGAGATAAGAAAGAAGGGAGATGAAAGATATATTAAAAGAAAGGAAAGAAACTAAAGGAAGAAAAGAAGAAAAAAAGAAGAAGGAAAGAAGAGAAAGAAAAAAGTGAGGTAAACAGAAAAAGAAAGAAGAAAAATATAAGCTATTTGACTGTACTTGGCATGTCTTACTAGCTTTAACCAAGAAGCAAGAAGTGAGCATATTAAATTGAATGATCTGTTCACATAAAGGAGATATCTAGCTTGACCAATAGAACCTTTGATGTGATTTGATGATGTGAGTTTGCTAACATCTATCTATCTATCTATCTATCTATCTATCTATCTATCTATCTATCTATACATAGTGACATAGTGGCAGGGCATTGGTATTGATGGTGTATGTATTTTACCAAAAGTACTATGGCGTGATGGCCTCAGGCTTCCTGTCTTTCAGGAAGACAAATTAAATTCTGTAATTTAATTTGGGTCCCTGGGGTGGAGCATTTGAAGAGAAGGGAGGGCCGGTGCTCCACTCCACTGTTTACACACAGCACAGCAGGTAAGGATTCCTGTCTAGGAGTTCTGGATCACCCAGGTTCCTCACCTGTTAGCAATGAGCAGCACAAAGATACTACTCAATTTCCCTATGAGGGAATCAGAGAGGGAGGACACAAGCAGTGAGGAAGACTGTATTTCTCCCCCAAAAGTCTGCTGAGAAAAAAAACTTTCTCTGGGATTTTGTTAGTTTTGTTTTTGTTGGCAGCAGATAAGCAGCCCAACTATAGTCAGCTACAAATGTTAGTTAGCGCAAGACTTTTCTTTTGTTTTCTTTATTTAAATTGTTTTGTTTATGGACATATTAATAAAGGACTGAGATTTCATCGTAAATACAACCTTTGTTGTGTTTCAAATCTTAAGACTGTGTATTCATATGGTCACACGTGCTTTATACATCCCATTTTAAAGTACATATTTCCTTTTTCCAGCCCACAGATTGCACTCACAGGATTAGACCCAGCACCCATATCACACACAATCACCAGACTTGCCCAGATTGCATCTACAGGACTTACCCTGAACAATGGTCTCGGGTCTCCGCTCAGTCAGGGCTCTTCTCATTCTGGTGTGAACTATTCATTCCATAACCCTTTAGGCCCAAAATGGTAACCGTAATTAGACTGTCAAAATATACACATATATGTCAGGACTCGGGTAATCAGGCCGGGTAGGAGCCTATGTGCAGGGGATACTTGGGGTTCGGTCTGTAACCCACGATGCATGATTATACAAACAAAGAGACCACAAGCAGAAATCTAGGTAATGCAATGTATTGTATGACACGATAAGTAAATACAGTCTGTAAGCAAGAAACCGGATGTATGGCAGGATAAATAAATACCGATAATAAATCTTTTGGCAGAGAGCCCACTTGGAAGGGCACAAAAGGCAGAGAGCCCACTTGGAAGAGCATGAAAGGCAGAGAGCCCATTTGGAAGAGCACGAAAGGCAGTGAGCCCACTTGGAAGGGCACGAAAGACAGAGAGCCCACTTGGAACGGTACGAAAGGCACGGAGCCAGAACGGTACGAAAGGCACGGAGCCCACTTGGAAGGGTACGAAAGGCAGAGAAGCCCACTTGGAAAGGGCACGAAAGGCAGAGAGCCCACCTGGAAGGGCACAAAAGGCAGAGAGCCCACCTGGAAGGGGCACAAAAAGGCAGAGAGCCCACTTGGAAGGTACCGAAAGGCCCACTTGGAACGGTACGAAAGGCAGAGAGCCACTTGGAAGGGCACGAAAGGCAGAGAGCCCACTTGGAAGGGCACGAAAGGCAGAGAGCCCACTTGGAAGGGCACGAAAGGCAGAGAGCCCACTTGATCAGGACACAAAGCAGGTAACCAGGAACGGTGCAGGTGCAGAGCCACAGCAGAAAGGTCCACAGACTTCAATACAAAGGCCCTGAATAAAGGGCAGGTTCATAAAGGCAGGGTAATCCAGGTAACAAGGCCCAGCTGGATGTATTGATTAGGGCTCAAATCAGGTAATACGGTTCACCTGATCCTAGTAATTGAGTTCTGAGTGCTCCAGAGGGCGGAGGGTGGCCACTAGTGGTAGCGAATTTATATACCACAGGTATGAAAAAGCTATGGTTCAGGCAGCGAAAAAGTGGACCCTGACAGTATATATTCTACCTTTACAAATGTCTGCCCATTTATCTCAACTCATTCTCTTTGATCACCCTTCTAATTATCTCTCCTCTTTCTCTCCTTTCTTTCTCTTTCCTTTCACTTTAGCATTCTTATTTACTTTTCTCTCTCTTTGTTCTCATTATCTTTCCACCCTTTCTCATTATCTCTCCTTCTCTTTTTCTCTCCCTTGTCTCTTTATCTCTCCCTTTTCCCTAACACTTTTTCCAATCTCTTTTCTCTATATCTCCCCATCTCTTTAGCTCTCCTCCTTCTTATCACCCTCTTGTTTCCCTCCCTTCCATTTTTCTTTATCTAGCCCTTTTTCTCTTTTATCTCCCCCCTTTTCTTTGATTCCACCTTCTGTTTATCTCTTCTCTTTTTTATTACATACCTTCCATTTTTCTTTATCTCCTCCTATATCCTATATCTCCTCCTCTATCACCTATTTTCCTGCTTCATGAAACGGCATTATGTTTACCCTAATGAAACACAACCTCCTCCTAATTTCCATATATACCATTCAGGGACCCATTAATTTCCTTATATCTACACCACCTTTATAGTAAACAGTTGCATAAATATTCAGGTCGCAAATTATCCGCCTCGTATTCTTGTATGCAGTTTGACATATGATACAAAGCTAGACAACACGATTAGTCTATTTTATTCATCTGGTCATTTCATTCACACTGCTCGACCAATTCCTGTGATTTCAAGCGCCCAAACATCCCACTGGGAGCCTAATCTATTATTTCTGGACAGTAATTCTTAATCCCTAGAGTTTTTTACAGCCAGAGAATTAATTCCAGGAGCCTTTACATCCAGAATAAGTGAGTGGGGGAGATGAAGGCATCACAATACAATCAACATGAGACTATCACACTTTGGCAGCTGTTACACTGATTATGCTTTGAGTCCTCAGGACACAGAAAAATACATATTTCCCTGGACCATGTTTCTGAATTACTTTTTATACCAATGTTCCCATTCATCACTTTAGGATAACAGTGCACATTTCTTAGTAGTTGTATTCAACCTAGCCAATGCATTCCTTTAAAAAAGCTATTGACAATCAGCATGCTTTTGACTAGTTGTATGTTGGCTTAGAAGTTTAAAACTTATGGATTAAAAAAATATATGAAAATTAATTAATGTCAAAGAGGATAACACTATTTTTAAAGCAATCATCAGTTGACTGAATTGATTGGAAAGGAACAGAAAATAATAACTCAATTTTTCTTTTGACATTATTTTCCATAGAATGCTTTCCCATCAGTAATAATTAAATATCACCCACTACCCTTCATTTTAACACTATAATAGACAAATGATGCCCCTCTGTCAACTCCTACTCTTTTATTGCAGAGGTCATTCTGGAAGGCAATTTGTTTTGCAGAGGTTAAATTCCCTATAAATGCATTTGTATTCCATCAACTGAAACATCTGTCATTTCCTTCAATAATGAGTCATATTGCAGTGATTTTCAATTTAAGACACAACATTCAGAACAGATAACTGTTTGTTTTTCTGAACACAAAAATAAATTGTTTAGTAAGCAGAGCCTTTTTGTCCAATTAGCAATTTTTGCTTCTAAAATCAGCAGCAATGCATTAGCAACCATAAAATGATAATGCAAGAGATTAGAAATATAATCACATTTTACAGTTCATATTGTTGGGAGAAATATGAATATACTTTTTAATAATTCTCCATTGAAGAAAATGTAATATGGAAATGTGTTTAGTTTAAATCATGGAAAAATATAGATAATACAGTAAAAACTGAAGTGATTTTCTAGTTGACAACTCTCATATTCTCTGTGGTTTGGTAAACTAGCCTTTGATGTGCCAGTGCACAAGAGAGAAATGAGAGGCAAGAGACAGAAAGGAGGAGAGAGTGTAATGAGAGAGCTTCCTACAGAAAGGAGATACGAGATAAAGAGAGCAAGGAAAGAGAAGAGAGAATTGAAAGAAAAGAAAAAAAGAAATAAAAGCTTCCCTGTGCCGCTCCCTTTCTTGAGCAGCTAAAATGTTTGGCTTAGTAGAGAGAAAGGAGATGAGAGAAAGAAGAAAATGTGAGTAGATAAATCAAGAAGGAGAGAGAAAAGCTTTCAAGACCCCACTGTGGAATGTGGACTTACACATCCACTGACTCTGCATTTGACTCAACTAGAACAAGTGGTAACTCTAACTGGAGCCCACTGCCCGTAAAACGGATCTACTTATTAATACCTAGGCACGTGCCAAATTCTTATAGATAATCTAGCCCTGGTAAAACTGAAACCCCATATTACATAATTTCCCTAATCTTTTGTCTGATTACAAGGAGGTCTCATTGTAAAATGCAAATATTTTGAGAAGAATTACACCGATCCACCAAGATATATTTAGAGAATATTGTACACTTAAAATCAATTATTTGAGATAGATAAGCTATAAATAAGCTATATATTTATGGAGCTTGCTTTGTGCACTGGGACAGTCCGACTAGAATAGAAAAGGATCTTACCCAAACTGCTCCCCAGACTTACTTCTAATCAGTAGCATGAAAACAAAGCATGTTTGATACACATTACCTTTAGTAAATGCAGTAATGATGTTAGTTTTTCTTCTCCTTACTTCTCTTTAGTGAGTCAGCAGGAACACTCAATGGCTGGAACAGACTCAGGTCTCCAGATTGCAGCTGGTTTTAGTGACTAATATATAGTATCAGGACTCTATACTGTGACCACTTTGTTAAAACACTTTGAAACTGTACTGTCAAAGTACTCTTTATACTGATTTCCAAATGCCTTCATTACTAGTTACAGTTAAACTGCAAATATTTTGGAACAATAATTGTTCCTGTCTATGTAGAGATTACGTTCAGTAAAATATATGTTTTCAACTTAGTTTATACTGATATGTTGTACTGATCTCATAAAAAGTTGTTTGGTAATTACAGATATACAGTATATCACACAAGTGAGTACACCTCTCACATTTTTGTAAATATTTCATTATATCTTTTCCTGTGGCAACACTGAAGAAATGACTCTCTGCTACAATGTAAAGTATTGAGTGTACAGCTTGTATAGCAGTGTAAATTTGCTGTCCCCTCAAAATAGCTCAACACACAGCCATTAATGTCTTAACCGTGGCAACAAAAGTGAGAATACCCCTAAGTGGAAATGTCCAAATTGGGCCCAAAGTGTCAATATTTGGTGTGGCCACCATTATTTTCCAGCACTGCTTTAACCCTCTTGGTGTGTGAGCGTGGATGTGGACTTGTGTGTGTGAGCATGGATGTGTACTTGGGTGTGAGAGCATGGATGTATACTTATGTGTGTGTGAGCATGGATGTGAACTTGTGTATGTGAGCATGGATGCGTAATTGTGTAAGTGGGGTGAGATGGAGTGCGCGGGCAATTTTTCGCACTAGAGCCTGGCGGTTTCTACTTACTATTATATGACATAATACCATTATTATGACAGCAAATACCTGTTAATTGTTATTCAACAAATAAAGGGTATAATTTGAATGTATCAACTGACATGTATGCAAACTCTTATATTTTGCGGGGCTCATTCATATCCCTTCTTGCACAAGAAACTCATCAGGGTTGTTCCATTGCAGAAAACAGCTATAATAATACACAAATCACAATTGATTGAATATACCTATTTTTTTTTAGGTATCCCAGTAATGCAAATGAAAGGCACACTATGTATTATTGTGGGTTCTGCCCCACCAACCTGAACATTCAGTGAATGTCACTATTGCATTTCCCCCTGCTTACTCCTGTCACTTTAATAACCAAACTATCATCACAAGGAGATCAGAAACAGTTTACCTTGAACTGGAAGTAAATGGAAACTGGCACTTTATTTAAAAAAAAAGATTATCTGTCTATATTTAGTTTGTATCAATTATTAAGTGGCATTTCAAAGTCCAGTATTGCAGAGCTTTTTAGTTATATGCACATAATACATGATACATTTTCCATTTACCTTTTAATATATATTTTATCTTTACTTCAATCCCCTCAGTGAAAGTATTCATTTCATACTTGTGTAAAATGAATTATCCATGCTATCCAGAGATTCTGGATGATTTAATAAAATCTGTGAATGGCAATAGGGGATGTTAAAGACCACAATTAATTTTTATTTCATTGTTTTATTTTTTTTGTAATTTCTATATATTAGAAATACTGACTGCTGAAAAAAAGGAAGCTACTTGTTTAAATAACTTACTCTTTAGTAAACTTACACACAGGTCCCAAAATAATTTTTTTTGGCTCATTTGTTTTTGGACAACTAATTATGTTTCCTGCCCAATATTTGGGGGTATGGGCCTTTTTTATTTGGAAGAAAATTATCTCCCTCTTGAAAATGTGGGGCTTTCCACAGTGGCTTGCAGGGCTTTATGGATGAAGCCATGGCCCGCAGAAACGGGCTCAAGGAATAGCCTATGTTCCATTCCATATAATCAAGTGAAATTTTTTGGCTCACATTTGGATACTTTATTAAAAAAATTGTGGAAGGTGAAAAGCCTTTACCACAAGAACAGAATAGGTGATGGAACCAAGAATTTTTGGTCAACCCACAGAAGAACAGGGCAGGTGACCTGAAGGCTGATACATCCATACTCCAATAAGAGGCCAGGGCAGCCTCACAGAAATAAACCTGGCAGCGGAAGAGATAAGTCATCGGCTTTTACAGACAAAAAAAAAATGGTTTTGACGCCAGAAGTCCAGAGCCCCAATGGGTGCCAGGCTTACCCTTACAATTAATGGGGAAATTCTATAAACGAAAACCCACCTCTGAGATTTCTTATCTCAAAAGGTTTGCCAAATTTATAGCAAGAGCCGGTACCAGAAGGGGAAAACTTTCAAGGGTTTTTGGTACCCAAAGTAGATGAAAAATGTCTGTCAGTTCTGGATGGTTGTTTCGCCAATCAATTCGTTGTGAAAAAACATTTCAGAATGTTGTTCCTCCTAGACACATCCATTCATGCCCATACAAAGAGCCAGAACAAGCAACCCTGAAATATTTATAAGAGCCACTCAGCTTGACGTGTTCATACTGTATATTGTTAGATTACCATCAGTATATCCATTTCATTTAGAAATTTTTAAGGATCATAAAACAACACAAATTATTTTATGATATCTGGATGCAAAACATGTATGCCCAAACCCCATATTATATTTTAGAAAAATAATAATATGATAGCTAGTGACGTTGCCATTTGCACTTATGGTTTCATATTTGACTTTATTAATAGTTTTGGAAAAATAATTGGATACCAATTATTCTACAAGTGCACAAGATACATATAATAATGAGGTGTGAAGAAGGCTGCAGTGCAGTGGAGTGTCATATCACTAAAGATAAGGCATATATACAAATTATGAATGTAATGCAGTCTCTGCATATATATATATATATATATATTTGGATATATATCTTTTTGTGTGCAATAATGGAGCCAGATTTACTTTTAGCTACAAAATTGACCCTGGCTTATTGTGAAGTCAGAGTGTGTTAAATGATAGCTCCCTATGAAAAGATGGCAGGGGGAGTATACATAAGAATGCTACTTTTGTAAATTGAACTGTAAACAGATGGCCACTCACAGTGGCATATCTACCAGGGTCCTAGAGGTTGCAATTGCATCCTGACTCCTGGCTGTCATCACCACAGTGTCCTTGCATCATACGCATGACAGGAAACTTTCTCCTACGTGATGATGAAAGCTGTATCAGTCAAGATTCAGGCAGCAGCATGCAGCACATGCCGTGACAGGGAGAGACAGCACTTACCATCACCTTATGGTAACAAAATCTAAGATTGGCACAATACATGCCACAAGAGTCACTAGTTTATTACACAGGCTGGGGCAATAAGGGTTGTATATACAGCACAAGGTGGGGAAAATTAGGATTTTCTATATAGCACAAGCTGGGGCAATCAGGATATTATATATGACACAGGTTGGGGCAATCAGGATTTTATATAGGGCACAGGCCGGGGCAATCAAATTTTATATATAGCACAGACAGCACAAGAAGGCTGTTTGGGGGCACTGGCAAGTTTGGTGGCAAAGATGGCACAGGCAAGCTGCTTGGGGAGGCACAGGCAAGCTGCTTGGGGAGGCACAGGCAAGCTGTTTCGAGACAGAGATAGCACAGACAAACTGTTTGGCAAATATGACATGGAAAAGCTGTTTGAGGTCACTGACAGGGGCCAAAGGTAGCAAATAAGAATAGAATAATATCTACTTATGTATGTAAACATTATAGGTCTTTTGAACAAATTAAGGAAAAATCAAATAGCATGCTACACTAGAATCCATTGGTAATGGGCTATAGAAAGCATAGAAACAGCAGTAAAAGCCAGCTGAATCTTTGTGTAAAGATTAAACCAGAACACCACTTCATTAAAATGTTTCAATTGCAGAGAATCAGAAACTGCATAAAATCATTAGTCATTATCTTCTATGACATAATGGTAGGGAAAACCAAGTGTCCAATCTGAGTTTGAGTAATTGGCGGTTACTTGATAACAGAATGCTCTCGTAATAGAGTTTGGAGGATTCTCTGTGCTTATTCAAAATGCACTGCTTTAGTGAAGCATAGCGTTACACACATTGGTAAATGGAAATCATACCAGTGACAAATCTGGTATTTTCCCAACAGGTTCTATGGTTTTTGGTATAGTATAGGTCT
This sequence comes from Spea multiplicata, assembly GCA_009364415.1. Lineage (NCBI taxonomy): Eukaryota > Metazoa > Chordata > Amphibia > Anura > Pelobatidae > Spea > Spea multiplicata. The sequence continues at coordinate 125,003 of VKOC01046745.1, read as the reverse complement.
ATGAATTCTACCTAAATATGTGAGCTTTCAGCAGTGGCATAAAACAAACTGCTAGTAACTCATTCATATCACCGTAGACCTGTAAGAATCTAGTATAATGTTTAGTATAAAGCAAAAAGTTACATAATGCCAATGAATTCATACCTATTGTACCCCAAATCAAAATGCCCTTATGTAATGTACCTATATGAATGCACTTATTATACAGCCCTTTACTTATACAGTAAACTATAAAACACCAAGTATATCTGCCAGTGTTAAATAAATAGAAAAATACATACACACACATTAATTATGTTGGCTGTTTTTCCAAAACAGTTCAATGTCTAAAACATGTATTCACTAATGGATCAAATCAAATAGCATCCAGTCAGTGGTGAATCTATTCAGTGGTTGGCAAAACCTTCACATAAAGAAGAATTAACTTTAAACATGCATTTTACATTATATATTATACATACATGATACAGTATGTATATATATATATATATATATGTTTACCATTAATTCTGATCTTCAATGTACAATGCATGTAATGGATATAGAACACAGGAAATAAAGGCACAAAACATAGGCTTATGGAACAAACCCTTTTAAATTAGTCATACAGTTAAATTAAACTTGAATCTGTGGTTTTTTTTTGGGGGGGGGGCAGATATGATAGGTGTATGTGGCCTATGATGCAGTTTTCTTAACATCCCTCTTTATCTTATTTAACAACCTTTTTAAGCTGAAATCCATTAACTGGAAAGCCTGCACAGAGTTAAATTATTCTGCATACATTTAAGAAAAAAAAACATGCAAATTGAAATATTGGATTTGTACAACAAGCCAGGGATTTTCTCAGCGAAATATCAATAATCCTGTCTTTTGGGGTTAGACAAACTATGCCAGATTAATTTGGTGTTAATTAAACTACAGTACCAAAGGTATTGTCAAAGCCAAGGGCAAAGAGAAAAACGAAAATTACAAGAAACCCCTATATCTGGGTTCACTGAACCTGCAGATGATCCAACTCCCACGCCATGTCATTTGGATAGGAGATTTTGTGTTTCTCTGAAATTGCAGACTACAATATTACAAGCTATATCCTTAGAATACCTACCTAAATCCACCCCCTCTGTGTCACATACTTTGATTTTACTGTTTTTATTTCATAGGATATGTTTTTGCACCTTATACCCTCTTCTCCTTCTGCAGTATCAGGGGTTGCCCGGTCCAAGGGGTGCAGTCACAATGCTAAACAGTGCTGCCTCTGCTTGGGCCATCCTGCTATGGGAGGATGAAGCCTCGAACCTCAATGCCTACTTTAGCCTCCATTCAGGGCTATTGGCCAGATGGGGACATCATAGATCTCCCTGTAACCATCCCCAAATGAATGAAGAGTGTCGGGTTATGATGCCATATCCCGGCGCTCAGCACAAGTGGCCGATCCAGCCCTCCGTCAACAATTTTTTAATGGCCCAGGGAGGCAGAAACAGAGTGTGGTCACGTAATACAAGGTCACGTGACCCTGCAGCCAACATGAGGCAGCTCGCCCACTGTGTTTGTGAGCATGCATGCATGTTTGTATGTTTGTGTCTGAGCATGCATGTGTATGTGTGTTTGTGTGTGAGCATGTATGTGTAAGTGTGTGTGAACACACATCAAAAGTGGTCCCAGGAAGGAAAAGCAGTGAACTAGTGACAGGGTCATGGGTGGCCAAGGCTCATTGCAGATGGCTGGCCTGTGTGATTGAAGGCTGGCCTGTTTGGTCAAATGCTACTGTATCTCAAATTGCTGAAAAAAGTTAATGCTGCTTCGGATGGAAGGTTGTCAGAACACAAAGTGCATAGCAGTTTGTTGTATATGGGGCTGCTTAGCCACAGACCACTCAGGATGCCCATGCTGACCGCTGTCCACTGCTGAAAGTACCTACAATGGGCACATGAGCATAACTGGAAGTAAGTGGATGGCAGGGTGCATGTGTGTGTCACTTACTTGGAGAACACGTGGCACAAGATGCAGTAACCTAAAGATGGGCAGGGGGGGGCAGTCCGCCCCAAGTGCCACTCATCAGGAGGTGCCTGGTGACCCGACGGCCGCCTAATGCGTGACAGCAGCTTACCACTGTGGAGTCACACACTGTGCAAGGAAACTCTTTTCCCTCCCAGGTTCCTGCTCCAGCAGTCGGGCCACATAGACCTCAGTGCTGCTCAGCTGGCCGCGGACCAGTAAAATCTGCAAGAGAGGTAAGGGGTATGGGAGAGTGAATGGGTGAATGAGTGAATGGATGAATGAATGAGTGTTTAGGGGCAGAAATGGGACAGGCAGGCTGTTTACTGGGGGACAGAGGTGTCACAGGCAATTTGGTAAAGTGCCAGAGGTGTCACAGGCAGGCTACTTCAGGGGCAGAGTTGGCACAGGCAGGCTGCTAAAGGGGCAGAGGTGGCCCAGGCAGCCTGTTAAAGGAGCAGCTGTGACACAGGCAAGCTGTTTTAGGGGCAGAGGTCTACCAGGTCAATGTCTGCCTCATTGTATAGTAATGGCAGTTATGCTGTACCATATCTGTGCAGTAAATGTTATTTATTTAAACATGTTTAATTTATTCATAAGTTAATTTATTTTTTTCAGATTTCTGTTTTTTCCAGTTGACATACAGTTTACAAATTCTTGCCAACATTAATGTTATTGGGGGGGGGGTTTACAGGGTCCGTCCCGGGTGCCAAATACTCTAGGTATACCTCCATATGCATCCATGGAGGGACCACTTCGCAATTTACAGGACTTAAAGGATCTTGGTGCCAGATACCACACCAAGGCATGTGGTCATAATGTTATGAAGGTTATCAATGGTCATAAAGAATGGAATAATTGGCAATATGATGTCAATATTGTCAAATATTGTTAAATTTAGTTTAATATGAAACCTGCATCATTTATGGCAAGAATTTTAATCCAAGTATGCAAGTGCACATCTAGTCACATCTAGTCACCCCAACATGATTAGTCATATAAGACTTTCACAGGTCTCAATTTAAATTTAATTCCTTTAAGACGCATATTGATGTCAGAATCTAGTGGATCTTTAGGTGATGAAGGATGAAAACAGACCAGGAATTTTGTATACACTTCATTTAACACAAGCAATATGATCAGTATGATCAGAGACATATTTACCTCTGCGCTCTTAGCCACCTACTCTGCATTCTCCATCCTCCAACTGTGAACTGGGATATTTCATCATATACTGGTGCTCTGTGTTTTAAAGACATACAGTAAGGCTGTGTAAATGATCTGGTTGGGGTGGTCAAAATTGGGTTGGGCCACAATGTGTCCATGAATATAATCAGTTTCAATTGTTTCAGTTTAGTTGTCTGTGCATATCCAAACATATTGACCATTTAAACTGATAATATTTAGAATTATAATGTATATCTTTTCCTTGGACTTTGTGAATTATTTCTGGGGTCATTGTGTGTCTGCGTCATGTTTTGTCTTGTAACAATAGAAAGACAATATGGTTATAGTCGAAGAGATCGCATCAGCAAGGAAGATTATTTATCCAGCCCTTTACCAATACTTAATCTGAGTTTCCTGCAAGGTATAAATGTGGACAAAATTAGAGGAGGGGTTAACACACTGAAGAATTAGGAGTTTTGAAAAACAACTGTCATTGTTTTCATCAAGCTGTTCTTTTATGACAATAGATCCTTGTTTATGTTCTGTTTCACTTTTCTGTACGCTTAGTTTTTCCTTACTTCTAATTGATGTTGATTATTTACTCATTGAAGTGACAATTTAAAGTGAGTGCATGTAATCTCACCAGTCTAATGAATATTAATCAACAGTAAACAATGCATCAATATTCATTTAAATAGAAAATGAAAGGCAGAACCAGTGGAGAGTTTTTTCTTAAGCAAGTGTGGTGTAACAATGTAACAAAGTACTAAACTGGAATTAAGTTCAATTCACCTCTTACACTCTAGGGAACTAACAGTCACAGTGCCCTCTTGTGCTGATAGCCTGGTACTGCATGGGTAACAATAAACATCTTGTATAGGAAAAGCAGGTATACAATTATGAGCAAAATTAATGTGATTATTTTAATATCACAAAGGCTGCTTGCTTACACGTGCTACCCATAAAAGGAGAGGATGAGGTAATGATATTCCTTAGGTCAGTGACTTGTCCACCATTTTTACATCAGCTCTTTTTAGACAACTTCCTTTGTTTTTAATTAGAAATAGAGAAGCATGGAGGAACTACCCAATGATGTGTTCTACCAAAGTATACAAAATGCAAAATCAGTATTAGTGTACGAAATTGGATGAAATTAAATGACTGTTTTAATACTATTTTTACATCAAAGATAACTGGCGATTTCATCAATAGCTCAGCATTAATCACGCAGCCTGACATTTAAAAAAAATGAAAGTTTATGGAGGAACAGATTTCCTTAGCATTGTAGCAGGGAAGACTCAGCCAACTACAGACCAGTTAGTCTTACGTCAGTAACTGGGAAATTAATGGCAATCACGGTAAAGGAAAAGATTGTTGAATTAGTTGCAAGATCGGAAACACCATGCATTTACCACAGGAAGATTCTATCATCTGGATTTCAGTAAGGCATTCACACTGTTCCATAAAACAAGACTGATGAATAAATAGAAGTGTTTGGGTGTTAAACTAGTTAAATGGATAAGGCTATGGCAGCAGATAGAAGGTTGTATCTAATGGTGTATATTCAGAGGAAGGTCTGTATTGGCAACCTATACGTGTTAATATTTATTTCAGCAATATTACAAAATATTTTAATGATTGTAATGTATGTATTTGTTAATTCTCACCAATGTCTGAAAACAAGGAGGGACCTGCTACGAAACAAACAAAAACAAAGTAGAGAGCTCAGAATTTTTATTTGCATTTCATTGCTCTCTCACTCACTATCTCTCACAGTCTCACTCATTCTATCTCACGCTCTCGCTCAATGTCTCCCTACTTCCTTCATAGACTGCTACTTTGTTCCTGTGTCCCTTTCCACAGCTCCTTTTCTTTTCTTTGCCAGTTTTTGTTCTTCTGCTTTCTTTCTTCTGTCTTCGTCTGCTTCTCCCCAGTATCAGGCCCCCTGAAGCTCTACTGCAAAAGGCAATGCCACTACACACACCTTCTCTCCTGTGGAGTTGATGGGGGAGAGGATGTTCCTGTGGTGCACGTTATGGCTCCGTCCTTTTGCGGAATTATTACAGGAGCCCAAAAATTGTGGACAGATTCTTGGAGAAAAAGAAACATTTTTGCATTTCTTTTTTCTGTGAATTCTTCTAAAAATATTCTGGATTCTTTGAATTTTTCCACAAAATGTGGAAATCACGGCACGCACCATGGTGACAAGCCTCTCTCCTAATCCTCAAGTCAGAGGAGAGGGTGTGCAAGGAAGCTCTGCCCTTTTGCGGAAGTATCTGGTTAACGGAACTGATCCCGGGAAAAGCAGACAGAGATACAAAAAGAGGCAGGAGAACAAGTGGAGCTAAGGAAAAAGAGATAGGGCACAGAAGCGGTCAGAGAAGAAGGCATTGAGACATTTACAGGGTGACAGAGAATGAATGAGAGTGTGAGGGAGTGAATAAGAGTGTGAGAGAGCATGAGAGTGTGTGTGAAAGAGCATGAGATAGCAAGTAAGTGTGTGAGAGGGGTGAAGGTGAAGAACGAACCTTGTGTCCGAATGGAAAAATCTCTCCGAATTTTATCCAAACCAAAAGACAGGAAAGAAATTTGTTGTCCAAAAACTAATGGACCACAACTTGTTCAGAACAAGAAGGGCAATCTTTAGGTACCATTTTTTTATCATATCTATTTTTTTATTATTTTGGTCATATCTATTTTTTATTATTTTGATCATCTAATTTACTAAAAAAACACAATATGGTGAAAAATTGAAAAAAACACATTTTCTGACTTTTATTTGAAAAATATTTTACTTATCTACAAAAGCTAATGGAAAACCTGCTAAATACATTCTAATATTTGTCCTGATTTTAGAAATACCCAATATTTTTATGCTTTTTGCAAGTTATAGTACATTAAGTACAAGTAGAGTATTGCAATTTCAAAACCATTTTTTTCCAAATATGGAATTTTTCTGCGCCAATGTCCTTTTTTGGACATCTTTGAAAGCAGCCAATTCAACTTGCCCTTTGGTGTTTTTTTCCACACACATTGTACTTCATGTATGAATTTACAGCTCCTGGTACATTTCTGCCAGGGGGCAGACTGACCCATCAGGTACAGACAAAGGGCTTGTCTGCAGGAGCAGTCCTAGTTCAGGAGAGATCGTGGATCTCTAATGGCCCAAACAATGGCGTAACTACTACTACTGTCTGGCTTAGTATATGGTGATGGCAGTTATACTGTACCACCATCAATGTCTGGCTCAGTATATAGTGATGGCAGTTATGCTGTTCCACCGTCAATGTCTGGCTCAGTATATGGTGACGGCAGTTATACTGTATCACCGTCAATGTCTGGCTCAGTATACAGTGATTAAAATTACTTATTTTTCATTTGCTGCCGATATTATTTAATATATATTTAATAATAATTCTATTTATGTGATGTTTGAAAACAACAAATGAAAACCTTTAAATCATGTAAACAAGTTATCTTTTTTTTTTCGTTATTACTGATAATACTGAAAAATAGATATGAGGGGGTGTAACTACAAGGAAGGGACTTAACCTAGAAGAGGCATGGTCATACTAGGGTGTGGCTAATGGAGGGGCATCACCACAGGGATCCATGACTTTTTGTTGTCCGGGGCCCTGGATGGTCTCAGTCCACCCCTGTCTATTGCCAAACAACAACAGCTGGTATTGTAACGCTTTCTGGTATCCCCCTCCCCAATTAAAAAGTAAATGCCCTTTTAGATGGCAGGTTATTTGACCTTATTACACAGACGCTGTGACTCACAGATTCCTAAATGTAGAACACAGATTATGTGAGCTCACGCACACAGATTATGTGAGCTCAGAAATTGATGATACACAGTTAGTTCTTGTATCTACGAATGCCTGACAGTGTATTTTTATTGGCGTGTTTACTACATTTCAACTGAATAAGCAGTTTTGGGTTGAATGGGTCCCTAATTTCATCTATTTAATGCAAACAAAGGACACATCCTTAGTAGGATATGAAGGCTAGGATAGGGGTTTTTTGGCACATGGAGAAGAAATTCGCAAGACACTCAGATTTTAAAACAGCAGGATGTCTTTTCAAGGTATAATGGAAGGGCATGAAATGTATTAAGTTTCAAACTGTAACAACTTGTCTGTCTTTTCTGTTTGTTTAATCACTCTAGAAAGCTCCCTAGCAAATGTTATTAATTAAGCTGCAAGACATGGGAAAAATTGTGTGGTTCCGATGTCAAAAGTTGCCTTTTCACTGAAGAGAGAGTTTTTGGGAGAGTTAAACACAAACATCCAAATATCACTATGCATAATCTATGGTAACTGAGTGGTGTGAGCTTTACAAATTCTAACATATTATCTCTGCATTATGTGAGGGCAACTCAGCTTTCTAGCAGGAGAAACTCATAAGGTTTGTCCTAGATAATTCACAGGGAGGGTATTTCTTCAAGTCTCTTGCAAACTTCCTCTTTATTGCATAATCCCTCTAAATTCATTATCATTAAAAATAAAAACAACAGCAATTAGAAAAAAAATACATGATTTTCAGAGATTTTAAATGCAACAGAGGGATTTATTCACTAAGAAGGGTAAAGAGCTGTAAGAACAACATTTTGCATCCTGCTGCTTTAAGAGTTTAAATAAATATTGTTATGAGTTTAGGTCCTTATTTTTAATAAGTATGTACAGCTAATAAACATGATCGAATGTAAATGTGCCACTCTGCTGCCTATAACAAGCATCTATGTTCGATAACTCTTGTCTTGTTTCTATGAGGATGGGGAACTAAACCTTTAACAACTACTCATTTATAAAGTGAGGGTTACAATGCAGTCTGGCTGAGCACTTCTAACCTACATTCCTTCAAACTGGAGGCTGAGCTCTGTCTTAATTCATTTTGTCCTTCTTCAATATAACATGCACTGCTAAGGCGACACTTCTTTATAGTCCTCTGGAGCATCTCACTCCTACCCCGGCTATGATCATAGGCTTCTTCTAGCTGGTACATACTACAAGTTCTAAAGCTACAAAAAATACAGATGGTTGGCTGTTCACCTGTGTACAGATAAAATGGACATTGAACACTATCATTTATGTGTGTATTCAATATGCTGAACTATAACTATAAAATGTATTATTTTTCGACTGCATACTAGCTAACTTTGTCTAAAAGTTGATAAACATTACCATGTATTGCCAATGCGGAGGACTGTGAAATAAAGTGCCACAGGGTGCAAGTACGGGATTAAAAATCACAAGTCTTCAGTGGCGATGCCAAGCCTTTCCAGTTATTGTTAAAACAAAACAAAAAACGTGATTGACAATTTCTTCACCCACCACCTACCTCCATGCTGAAAATGAATCACATATTCTGGAAAAACAGCAACATGTTTGCCATTCGTTTCATTGCGTTTAGTGGATTGAAACTATCATAGAATTGTTTGTAAAATGTTCTTCTCCAAACCAAGGAGATAGCATGTTTATTGAATGGAGATGATCTAACTTCATCATCATAAAGAAAGCACTTGTAAATCATTAGCTGCCTTTGTGTTACATACATAGGTGATCTTGTTGACCCTTTAACTGTTCCAGAGCTCTGTGTCTTGGAAGCAAATCCAGTATCAAATGAAGCAAAATCCCCTCTTGCCTTCAGTGTTAAAGGAATGTTGTACACCAATAATACTGTTTTCAAATGTGGCCTTTGCCATGTCATAGTTTTACATGGATTTTTATATATTTATGCTTCACTAGCTTAGTGAATTTATATTTTTTTGTTCACTTCTTATTATCAACCTCATTAGACATTAACTGAATCACACGCCGCACTAGAGAACAAATAATTGTCCATTATGTCTAATCAAGCCAAATCAATCTCTTCCACAAGCTAACGGTGACATCTGTTGTTTAATCAATGTGACCCTCCATTTCCCCCCCCTTTTAATAAGAAAAATGTTCATATTGACAATGGAATATTAATGATGTTTTCTATAATCAGGGCTTCCCTTTAGTTCACCTTATGTGTTAATGAAGGAGTATTAGTAATGATTCCTATTAAAAATATGAGCTTCATCTCTTTAGTCTGTGGGTGTGTGATTTATGCACTGCAAAGTGTTGTGTTGTATAATAAATCATATTTAACAAGAAAATCATATCAGAGTTGGCACTGGCCATCACTTTAAATATACTTATGTTTCTGGTCAATGAAGCTCCTGGACAGTGCTTGGACAGGGGTATTTAGTACTATGATGCTATAATCTATAGTCATGGCTTTATGGTTACCAAACTCCCACTTTAACAAGCTAAACAGTTAAATTATATTACAGATATACATAGCATGAAGCACTGCCTTGTTTTCGTCTTTACCTTTGTTCTTGCCATATATTGTATTAGAACTAAATGTATGTACATTTCAGATTTTGGGTTGTACCGATAATCGATGGGAACGGTTACTAGGTATCATAATAATAATAAATGATGATGAAAAAGCCACATATTTAAAATAAAAATGATCACTAAAGTGTGTAGTGTCTTTTTATGCGAGCAGCACTTGTAAGCTACTGGTGAATATTACTAGAAAATTCAAAGGAACATTGCTATGAGACATCATCGTAATGCTTTTTACTAGCAATATAAAGAGCTGTTATTCTGTTGGCAAAACATTAATTCAAAGATTCTGGTCTAGCGAGTAATATTGATCTTGCATAATATGTTATTGTATTGATTATGTACCAAAGGAAGGCAGCTGACTCCATTTTGCTAAAATGTAGCAGGCAATTACAACTATATACCTAGAGATTATGTTTATACTACTTTTGATGATATCAGTGTTTTGTGTAATAACTAATAACCATGTGTTAGAAAGGGTGTCTGCAGACTTTACTAGGGCTCCGTTGCTTTAACGGATTGTGTACAATCACCTTCCTAACTTCCTCTCCTCTAATTCCCTCCTTGACCCTCTACAGTCTGGTTTCAAACCCCTTCACTCCACTGAAACAGCTCTAACAAAAGTCTCCAATGACTTGCTCTCTGCCAAAGCAAAAGGTCGCTTCTCCATTCTAATTCTATTGGATCTCTCTGCTGCTTTTGATACACCACCTTCTTCTTAACTCACTTTTTTCTACAGACATTCGAGATACAGATCTCTCGTGGATCTCCTCACATCTGTCTAACCATTCCTTCTCTGTCAGTTTCTCTGGCATCACCCCTTCCACTTTCGGTTGGCGTCCCCCAAGGTTCAGTCCTTGGCCCTCTACTGTTAAGTTAGTAAGTATAACTCTCATTGTACTTCATCGCTTGGTAAACTAATCAACTCATTTGGCCTCCAGTATCTGCAGATGATACCCAAATCTACCTGTCTTCTCCTGATCTCTCTCCATCTCTCATGTTCCGTATTACCAATTGCTTGTCTGCTATTTCTTCATGGATGTCACAACACTACCTGAAACTTAATCTTTCTAAAACTGAACTCATTATCTTCCCTCCTTCCATCTCCACTACCTGAATTCTCTATCACCATTAACAACACGACTATCTCTCCTACTAATCAGGCCCGATGCCAGATCCTGTCGCTTGCACCTGAAAAAACATCTCTCGCCCATTCCTCACCCAAGAATTCACAAAAAGTCTGGTTCATTCACTTATTATTTCTCTTCTGCTTCCCCACTCTGCGAAACTCTCCACATTTCTGCCCTCATAAGCAAATACTCTCCTACTCGATTCTTACGTTCTTCCCATGGGCTAAGGCTCTCCTCACGTATGACCTCTTCCTTTTCCCGTCGACAAGATTTCACCAGGGCTGCCCCATATCTCTGGAATCTTCCACCGAACCTTTAGCATTCACTCTCCCAACATTCAAGAAACATCTCAAAACTCACTTCTTCAGAGAAGCCGCACCATCTTAGCTGCTAGAACTTCCTTGTCATTGATACAACCACCACACTACCTCTCACCCTTTCTCTGTGCCTTATGTTTGTCACCCCATTCCCTCAAGATGGGGCTCTCTCCACCTAATATCGGTTTGTCAATTCTTGTCTTGTCATACCCCTTGAATATATGTATTGTATTAAGCGCTGCGTAAATTGTTGGCGCTATATAAATAAAATATAATAACAATAATAATAATATTCGCCATTGGTCCCCTTTCCCATTAAATTTTGCATTATGCAGGGTAAGCTCAGCCCATCAAATTATGCATTATGCACAATAAGCTCAACCCATCTTGCTATAGAACCCTTCTAGTGATGGCTTTTCATAATAAATAGTGAAGTGAGGGTGTTGAAACAAAATCTCTACTGCAAACTCTCCCTTTTGTCTCGCCTGTTGTCTGTGTCTTAATGTTCTCCCAAAATCAGATGACCTTTTGTTTTAGCCTGGATGAAGAAGTAATTCATCTCAAATGAAATACAAATTATATTCTAAATACAATGCAAACTTATAAAAAATAACTACACTGAATCTACTGATCCATTCGGCCCCCTACCTCCAAAGCAACTTATGTTTAAGAAAGACATTGTTTCAATGTACATCTCTGTGTAGCACCACCAAAACTAGATTGAAGGAAAAAACTAGGTTACTAGTAAACTAGTAAACAGTGCCCCTTTTTTCATATTGCTAACATAATAAGAATGTCAGTACATCCCCTTCAAACTCTCTGTGGTAGGGGCAAATGGGTAGGAATGAAAAGGAAAAGGACATATCAAAATTGGGAGAGAGTTGGCCTACGGCAGGAATGTCCAAATTCTGTCCCGAGGGCCAATTGCGGCCCACGTTCCGGACTGATAAGGCCCCTTCAGATAAGTTGCCCAAATATAGATCTGGGGTTTTTTATATTAAAGGTAGAGTGATTTAACACCTGTTTAGATTTTTCATCCAAGTCACAAAATGAAAAGTATGCCGTTTTCAATTATCTTTGCATAAAATATAGTTAATTTGCATTTAATTTTAATGGTTCAAAGAATGTCAGGCAAAATGGTCGGCCCTCATACATGTTCACTTCATCAAATCTGGCACTCTTCGAAAAAAGTTTGGACATGTCACTCTATGGTGTGTCAAAATGGATGTACAATGTAGGCTTAGAAGAGGGTCCCCTGTTAGTGAAGAAAGAAAGAGACAGATAAAGAAAATGAAAAAAGGGTGGACAAGGGAGGAAAACAAGAAGACGCTGCAGCAAAAGAGGGCAGTCCTTCGGATTATCTGCTACAATAAAACAAGGCATCCAGTGCTACCTGAACACCAGATGGCACAATGGATTATGAGTACTTGGACCAATTGACTAGTTATGGAATTAGTAAGGAACCAAACCTATGTTACATCCACTGATGGCGGGAATCTCGCCTTGGGCGGGTGGTGGAGGGTCATGTGGTAACAAATGGAGGCGAAACCTATATGACATAATAGACTCTGCATTAGAGCCAAATTAGCCTCTGATTGAATAACCAATGAATGACCAACTAATATTGATGACAGTAACATGATCTTCTAAATGGGACAAGACCAACACAAGTTATGAACTGTCATCACCCTGAGAGGGATTGTACTAGAACGACTTATGTACATTAACATCCAAAAAAACCTGTAATGCAACATAAAATAATGATTACCTAGTAAAATAATATAATTGATACTATTTTACAAGATCAAAGATACACCATGCAGGCATATAGATATTGGCTTGCATCATACAGGCCAATGTACAAAATGACATATGAAATGCCAGTGCTGAACATACAATATATTTTAAAGCATTTATACAATGAGGTGGAAGTGTATAGTAATGCCAGTCTTAAACCTTGCAAAAGCCAACACTGCATAGGGACACCCTAGCTGCAGCAAAAAGAGGCATGGACCACTAATTTGATGGACGTAACCTAGCCTCAGGTTAGGTCAGGAGAAATGTTCTGATGCCTGAAGGACTTGTACAACAAAATACCACCTAACATAAAAACAGACATTACTATGAAACAAAACAACCTCTGCAATAGACCAGGAGTGAGATGTGAGAACGGTCCAGCTAAACTTCTGAGCATAAAGGAAATATAGCCTCAGGTCAGGTGAGGAGAAATATTCCAACATCTAAACAGCTAATACAACATCATACCATAACATAAAGCAGACTTATACCCTAAATGCTATGGAGTGGGACCTGCAGTAACCTGTCATGTGTAACCTGGTCAGTCTAGTCAGCTCTGTACTCTGTTATCCTGTCCCGTGCCCCGGCAAAGGGGTATCCTATCCCGAGCCCCGGCAGAGGGGTGTCCTGTCCCGAGCCCCGGCAGAGGGGTGTCCTGTCCTGAGCCCCGGCAGAGGGGTGTCCTGTCTCAAGCCCCGGCAGAGGGGTGTCCTGTCCTGAGCCCCGGCAGAGGGGTGTCCTGTCCTGAAGCCCCGGAGAGGGTTCCCTGTGTCCTGTCCTGAGCCCGGCAGAGGGTGTCCTGTCCTCAGAGGGTGTCTGTCTGAGCCCCGGCAGAGGGGTGTCCTGTCCTGAGCCCCGGCAGAGGGGTGTCCTGTCCTATTTATGTCGGATCTTGTGTGTAGCCTGTCCCTGTAACCTGTATTCCTGATTCTACAACCTGTTTCTACTCCTTTGGCTCTTTCCTGCCTTTTATGTGCTTAGCTCAAGATATCTGTATATTCTATTATCTGTACTGCATACCTCCCGCTGCTATCTCAGCATCTTGGTATGTGGCCACACAACCCTGATGGCCCAACACTCGGGGAAGTGTGGTTACACTGCATCTGGTACTGTCCCTCCGCTACTGCACGGTGACTCCTGAAATTCCATCATTGGGCGCAGTGGGTCATTACAGTTGTCTGTATAGACCCAGTTTGTGACACATATCTACAGCACTTGATGACTGGGGACTAGATCGAGAGGTCAAGATGAAGGTCTGGTATGCAGCAGTCAGTATAGTTTTGGCTGAGGCCCAAAAACAGGATGCTCTTGTTGTTAATTCTGCTGTTAGTTTACATATAGTCAAAGCCAAGAGGGAATAAAGCATCTGTGGGATGGCCCCACCTCACAACTTAAGAGGAGGATGTGCAGCTAACATCTTGGTGCCAGATACCACAGTACACCTTCAGATGTCTGGTGGAGTCCATGCCTTGATGGGTCATATACTGTATGTATATACAGTATATGTATATATATATATATATATATATATATACTGTCTTGTTTTTTGTGTATAGACCAGAGCTTATACTGTACATGTTAGTTTGCAATATACACTTGTGCTTTTGGTTTTCTTAAAATATAAAATCTACTTGAATTTGGGGTTGTAAACCAACTGGCAATTATTTGTCACATATAGTATATTAAAGATAAAACTGGATGGTTTTTTCAGCAGTCTGTGTTAAACATTAGAAGTGAAGTTATGACGACTGTACAAGCAATTCCTTTATAACAAAAATGGTTAAAATCCCATTTTATATCCTCAGTTAGAAATTACAAAATTAATTATGAAGTGTTCCCACGTATGTCCTGAGAGACAATTTCTTCACACAAGTAGACTTTCTGGCAATGCTTTCTGTAGACACCAACTTGTGGGAAATGCTCATTACTTTGATGACAATAGGATTCCACCTGTAACTCTAAAACACAATTTTAATTAGGTGACTTGCCTCCTATTGCCAAAAAAAAGACATTGGTTCAAAAGGTAAATTCAATCCTGTGCCTAGAGTATTGTTTCTGATTACCTATATTGATCTTATTTACGATGAAATTAAAAAAGTAAGTTAATCTTAGTATATAAGAATAATTATACACTATATTTTAAATATCTGTCACTCAAAACATTGTTTGTACATACATATGTTTAAAGAAATACCACTCTCTTCAGAAATGTCAATTAATTTCAAAGAACCAGAGGCAGGATCTAAACAGTTTACACTTGATTTACTTAAAGGGAGAGTCTAGTGCTCCATTTTGCCCCACTAGTAAAGAATGCATTTTAAAGTGCTTTGTAAGTATTTCAATATCTACATCATTTTCTGCTGCTTGAATAAATGGAATTTTGTCTATGTATATATGCGGTGGTCCCATTAGACACCCTGGAGCTCTCATGCTATCCAGCTCTGGAGCTGAATGGCGGTGAGTATAGTACACATGTGCAAGGTCAGGCAGGAAATGCATTTGGGTGAATGCATCTGCAGGCAGATAGTCACTCAACTATTAACTAACTTGGAATGGCTAAACAGGCATCTCTCTCTTTTTTTTTAGAATATGTCTTAGGAATTCAAATTATGTTTGTTTATCATATGAAAAACTAATGGAGAAAAAAAAATGAAAATTAATGAAAATTATATAGTATAGGCTTATTTCCAATTACTGTAGTATTTGTTAGATACAATCCTAAATCTAAAGAAAAGGCATACATCGGATTAGGTCTGTGGTTTTAGATCAGAAAGGGCACAGTAGACAACTCTTTAGTGGCTTTCACTAATTTCTACATTTAAATGTTAATAGGTACCAAGGCTTCAGAGAAACAAGCAAACTAGGATGTCATGTTAATCTTTTAGTAGTAGTGCTGTATACATTTATTAGCTTCTACAAATACATGTGTGTTATATGCATAATGCACAGTGTTTCAATTAATTATGATGCTTTCTTTATGATGTCAAAGGATCATGGAAGGTGGTGTTTATGAAACTGTGTTGATTTATTCACATTCAGGCACAAAAGATATTCTTAGAATTTGTTTACTTATTTGCTGAAATGACGTGCAATGATTTTATGAGACTGAATATGCGGAGTCTTCTGGCTGTATTCGACATTCTTGTCTTTTAATTCTTTGAAATTTTGCCAATCCTTTATTCTATGAATCTAAAACCTGTTTTTCTTCTAATAACCAAAGCAGTTTTTAACCAATTAGGTTCCTTCACTGGAACTATAGGGCTTAAACAAAACTCCAAATAACAGCCCCAGATAATTTTCCCTCCTCCACCAAACTCTACAGTAGGCACTATGCATTCTGGTATGAAATGTTCTCCTGGCATCCACCAAACTCAAATTCATGGAGTCAGACTTCCAGATGGTGAATCATGATTCGTCACTGAAAAGAACATGTTCCCACTGCTCCAGAGTCCAGTGGCGGTATGCTTTATACCCATACCTGGGAACTTCTCAGCACCAGGACGACGGCAGCGGGAAACACCCCCATTTCAAGAAAAAATGGGCGGGGAGCGGGGCTTGTCAACACCCCGCTCCCGCGACCCGGAGGATTCGGGTCTTGACCCGGAGGAGCAGTGCTCACCCGGCAATCTCCGGGTCAAACCCGGAGAGTTCCCAGGTATGTTTATACCACACTAGCCAACACCTGGCAATGAGCATAGTGATCTTTGGCTTGTGTGTACCGCTCAGCCAAGCAAAACAATTTCACAAAGCTCCTGATGTAAAATGCTTCTGCTGATGTTGCTTCAGGAGGCAGTTTGGAACTCTCTAGTGAGTGGTTCTACAGAAGACATGAGATTTGTAGGCCCTATATATTTCATCAACAAGCAGCCTCACTTTGTGAGTGAATCAAAATAGAAAAAGGCTCCAGGCACTCAAGGGTTCCAGCTTAGGCAGGTTTATTGAAGGACAATACCAACAACGTTTCGACCTCACAAGGAGGTTGAAACGTTGTTGGTGTTGTCCTTCAAGGAACCCTTGAGTGCCTGGAGCCTTTTTCTATTTGATGTACTGGGGAGCTGGCCATTCCTGGGTTCCTGTGGTGTGTGTGCACATTCCTCATTCTGGTGACTCACTTTGTGAGTGAGGCATGTGGTCTACCGCTTCATGAGTTGTGGTTACACCTAGACACATCAAGCAGGGCAAAACATTTACGAAATGACTTGTGGCAAAAGTGGGATCCTATGATAAAGTCACTGCAAAGTGAACTCCAGCACACAGTCTGCTAAACACATACAATAGTGAAATAAAAAAAATCTAAATTGTCACAAAATTAAGCAGGCTCTGTGTCTAAAGATCCACTGAGCGTGCTATAAAGTGCAATAATAAATATTAATAAAAACACTACAAGATGAAAAATAAATGAATAAATAGCAATAATGGTATGATGCTAATATATTGAAGATGGTGAACTGTGTAGTGAATAATATACACACTACAAATAGACTGTGTTGAAGTAGTAAAGTGCAAAACCTGCAATAATGCCCACTCTACGGGTAGACTAAAAAATACATTAATATTTTAGAAAGTACAAAATATGCAATAGTATATGTGCAAAACAACAAAATATTTGCACAAAGCAACAAAGTAAAGCAGGCTCAAGGTTCAAATGTCCCTGAACGAGCTTGATCATCAATCTTAAAAGAACCGTTCATAGATCATGAACTCACACACAGGAGAGTAACTTGGTGTCTGTGTAGTAAATGTTTCTCTGTAAGCTTTGATTGCAAGTAGCCCCACAACAGCTGAAAATACGTTCAAGAGTTTAGGCTCAGCACTTCAATTTTTAATCTCCAATTCGTCAAAAAAGGACGGCTCTGTAATCTGCATGCAGACGTCCGCGATCAGCTGGTAAAAAAGAAAGTCTCATGCAAGACTTTTCAGATCCTGATATTGTCGTGGCTGCTACAGAAGCTTACTCAGTCCCAACTACAATCCAACGTGTTTTGTCAACATCAACTTCATCAGGGGAATTATAATAGAGTGGAATGACTCCTTTTTAAACTCCTAGTTTAATTGGGTAAGTACCTATCAGTCCATAAAGATATAATGTTGTTATTTTTCAAAATAACTCCTAGACACATCCAGCAGGTCAAAACATTTACAAAATGACTTGTGGCAAAAGTGGGACCCATTTAAAGCCACTGAGCTTGACTCATTCTACTGCCAGTCTTTGTCTATAGAGATTGCATCCCTCAATAATTAGCAGGGTCTACTTCTGGCCATGTATAGTTCTTTAGACTTCTTTAACACTGATACTTAATGTAAAAAACAAACTGACATTGCTTTCCTGTTGCAATTTATTTTTTTCTTTCCAGGAGGAAATAATACAATTTTTACACTATTTGCCATCATCTAAAACTGGGTTAGCTTTGCTCGTCATAGGCTAGTCAAGCTAGTCATAGGAAGTGAACTACAAAGGCATCTCAGAGTTTGTTTACAGTGCAGGGGAACTGATGAAACTGTAATCTTAGGGATGATTCTGTGGTCAATTCTTTTCTAACAGCCCAACTTGTATAAAGTTCCTATGTACCTGAGTATAAAGAGTAAATATCCAAATACAAGTGGAAAATACAGTATATCCCAATTTGGACAAATTATGAACTGTTTATTCAAGCGCATTGCCAGAATCTGTTCCTTGATTAGAAACGAAACAGAATTGGATCAAATTCTCTGCACCTGTTCCATCAACGCTGAGGTAGGTTCTGATTAAAATAAAACAGGTTGCATCCACAATTTAAAACAATGTGATCAGACATTTGCTAGGGTGTGGGTTTTTAAAATTATATCTATCTATCTATCTTCACCCCTTCAAGACTGGGACATACCTGGTACTTCCTGGTCATAGGTCACCGCCAGACCGGGACGTACCAGGTACGTTATAGATGATGCAGGGGACCTGGAGCCTCCTGTCTGGTAACCTCAGCTGCTGACGACACTTACACCAGGCGTCTATCACCGAGCGCCGGCGAAAGTGCTGGCAGCAGCCGAGGTTGCATACGCACGTACCTTCCTACTGCCGGGATAGCCCGCCCACTGCGGGGAAGCAGAGCCGGTTGGGGAGAATGCTCCAGAGCGGATCCGGTAGACCTCTTCAATTTTCTGGAGGAGGCGGGGCCTTGTGGGGTCACACAGCGTAATTCTGTAATCCCGTGGAAGCAGTAAGTGCCTTAGTTGCTTGAGTCGTGTCTTACTAGTAAAACTTTTCCTATAGGGTCATCATCAGGGTTTTTCTTTTTTCCTAAATTAATATTGAGATTTTGGGGAGTCGTCTTATAATCAGGGTTGTTTTATAATAGAGCAAATGCGGTATTATACATATATTTTTTCATTTTTTTGGTGCGGGAGGGCACTGGTGCTGTCACAGTACCTGATCCCTGCATGATAGCAGGGATCACACTGTTTTACAAGCAAGCTAGCCAGCTGATCTGACAATAGATCAGCTGTCAGTATGCTGGCTATTTAACACCCCCCCCCCCAGTATCTGTTACCTTGGTAGAAATGGACTTCCTGCTCCATTGATTGATTGCTGCCTCCAGTTTTATTTGTATACTGTTTTTACTTTTTTGACTTTTGGATCTTCATACACTTCAGGGATTTCTCTTGTAATTCATTAAATAGGGCCGTACAAAGAATAAGGGGCCATCTATTCAGATGTAAAGAAATACATATAAATACATATAGTGGTGTGAAAAAGAAAGTACATATAGTGGTGTGAAAAAGAAAGAACACCCTCTTTGAATTCTATGGTTTTACATATCAGGGCATAACAATCAACTGTTCCTTAGCAGGTCTAAAAGTTAAAAACTCACATGAACAACAACATGTGTCATCTTACACTGTGTTATGATTTAATAAAAAAATAAATAAAGCCAAATTGGAGAAGCCATGTGTGAAATATTGAAGTACACCCATACTGCTTTCATAGCAATTAAGATGCTAAGTAGCAGACAGGGGACGCTAATCAAATGCCCTTCATTACAAGTTTTAGCATTCTGGTGTGTGTTAACACGATGCCAAGGAGAAAAGACATCAGCCATGATCTTAGGGAAACAATTGTTTCCGCCGTATTCAAACAATTTAAAGTCTATCATTCTACTGTGAGAAAGATTATTCAAAATGATCTTCAAGACAGTTGTCAATCTTCCCAGTAGTGGACGTCCCAGAAAATTCACCCCAATAACTAGAGAAATTGCAAAAAAATTACAATAATTACATGTCAGACTCCACAGGCCTCAATTAGCATGTTAAATATGGTTTGTTTTCACACATGGTTTCTCCATTTTGGCTTTATTTTTGTTGAGTAAATCATGACACTGTGTAATATCATATGTTGTTGTTCATCTGAGGTTGTATTTACCTAATTTGTAGACCTACAAAGGAACAAATGATTATTATGTCCTGATTCAAACAAATTTTTCATTTAATTTTTAGTCCAGATTTAGTTTCCTGCCATGTCGGTTCAGAAGAAATTCTGAGGACTTCTCATGTTGCCTCACACTTTCTCTCTCACACTCTCTCATCTGTCTTCTCAGACAACAGCTTCCTTGTTTGCACTTCTGTCTCTTCTCTGCAGCTCCTCTTCTTCTTCTCTGCTTTTGATCTTCTCCTTCTAGCTTTCTGTTGCTCCCGAGTCCTGACTCTCCCCTGCATTATCATGGCCTCTTCTGTGTACTTCCACAACAGGGTGGAGGCTTGGAGCATAACCTTTCCACCAATTAGAAGAATAAGGGAATGAGAGTCCTGCTGAGTATATGCACCGAGGTTCCTCTCTATCGCAGAACTATTACACCAGGCCAGGATAACCCTGCAGAGAGTCAGGACGGAGGAAAGAAGAAACAGAGAACAAGAAACGAAGAGAAGCGAAATATGCAGGTAGGTAGGGACACATTGACAGAGAGGGTGTGAGAGAGCAAGTTAGAGTGAATAAAATCCAACAAAATAAAAAAAAATATGGGATCTCTCTGCTCCGTTTTAGTGTGTCTCGTTGGGGACTACTCTTTTTAGGACATTCGTAAAAACTGACAAAATTTGACAAAAAATTCTGATGAATCCAAATCTTTCATCTTGTTCAAACTAAATGAAATCAGGTTCCCTTTTCCAACCCATCCGCCAAATGTCCATTCTGGCCAGTGGCAGATTGTACTTTTGTTACCTCAGATTACTTTGTTAAATACAGTTCCTCCCATACCGAATGGAAAAGAAAATACCCATCACAACTTTACAAATAGAGAATTGACCATCTTTGAGGGCTCACATTACAACACAGCCATTAACATTAAATAGTTTCCGCCTATGCTCCTACCTGTTTAAGAAATATTGCAAAACTAGATTATTTCCTTACAATACACACATTGGCTTTGTGTTTATAAAACATTTTTGTTTTTTGTATACAATGTACAGCCAATACACTGTATTTGCAGCATGCTCACACTGTTTGGTAGGCCTCATTTTACACATTTGTATTACTTGAGCCTGGAACTAGCTTAGCGCACCAACATTTTTTCCCCCTGTTTACACATACTTCAGGTTGCGTTGGCTCCTCGTCAGTCTGGTTGCAGCTTCCTGTCCAGGGGTTAATCGGGAGGAGATTTAATTGCACCTCCCCCAACACGTTTGGTAGCAGTATAAAGGAGGTGAGAGTAAATCCTCACCCTATTGATTGTGCTTTGACGTGGCAGGTGAGCTCAATTATGCTTTGGCCAATTCATATAACCAAAACCTCTCATCTATATTATGTTTATATATGTGTTGCCAACTTTATAGGGTGAGAAGCACAGAAAGTTTTTGTTTTTTTGTATACACTGTACAGCCAATTCACTGTATTTGCAGCATGCTCACACTTGTTTGGTAGGCCTCATTTTACACATTTGTACTATTTGAGCCTGGAATTAGCTTAGCGCACCGACATTTCTCTTTTCCATGTTTATAAAATAAATTTGGTAAATATATAATAGTTATGTGTGAAAAATAATGTTATCTAAAATAGAAAAAATAGGCAACTGGCAAAGTGTATTCTTGCTTGGTGTGACATTAAGTCTATGAACATCCCTGAATACATGAGTGAGTTTTTCTGTAACTAAAAAGTGAGGCACACTAGAATCATCGAGGATTGTGTTAAAACAAACCCACTTTAATGTCCCCTCTCAATGTACTCTGCCTCTATTTGCTCTCCAAAAAAAAAGTTACAGATGGCCTCCAGGGTTATGGTTTCTGAGCTATTATAAAATTGTACAATCAGTAAGAGTAATTCTGGGAGATATTTGTTATTGAGTTAAAATTATTTGCCTATTTTATTTTTTATTCCAAGTGCATTTTCTCCTCAAACAGGCCTGCGGATATGTTTCTTTGAAAATGATTGAAAACATCTTTCCTATTAGACAGTAATGTGATTTCAATCCCAACATAATGCGAGGGAATGTGTCAACCCCTAAAGGCTTTGATGTATTGAAACATTAACCAGACTTATTTTTATTTTTTAAACAGCATTCAAAATATGTTGGTTTTGGTGGATTTGATTCTTTCTGTAAATCTGCATTTCTGCCACCTGAGGGCTCCTGATGATTGTATTCATTCTGTTTCCCTTTCAAGACACTCTCTTTGATATACAGTGTGCTAAATCTATTTCCAACATTAAAGAAAGTAAAGTTAATATACAATGTATGTCTTTTTGTCAGTTGTCTAAACAGTTGAAGTAAATATGATAAGCAGGTTAGCAAAAACAAAATCTTCTTCCTCTGAAATATAAGTGTACTTAATTTCCTCAATTAACAAGGTGTAAAAGAGGAAAAAGAAGTGGATTTTATGAGGCATGTGGAGGTCTGGCACCCCAGGCCCATCCAAAATTCTTCAAACGTGGCCGGTCTGACTTGGACTGGCCCACTTATGTAGGTAATAATGCAGCGGGGTCACGTAATGTGGTAAAAACATGTCCACTTACACAGTGTGCAAGACTAGCAGGTAAGAGTAGGAGGAATGTGAGACCTTCTTCTACAAAAGGCCCTCTTCTCCTTTTCTACCAGTTTGTTCTTGTGTGTGACATTAAATGATCCCACTGATTGTAACAGCGCTACGGAATCTGCTGGTACTATATAAATAAATGTAATGAGTGTTCGAGAGAAGCGTTAGGTGCGAGGAGTGTGAAATGGAGTGGGAATGTTTTAGTGTAACAGTGTTAATGTTAGTGTCTATATGTGTGTGTGTGTGAATTTGTATGTGTGCTAATGTTAATATGTGTATGTGTTTTAGTTTGTGTTAATGTGTGTGTGTGTGTTGTGTGTGTGCTAGGGTGTATGTTAGTTACTAGAAGTGTAATGGCGGACTCAGCTATATACCTGGCCCGGGCCAAAAGCTGCCAGCCCTATTCTATTAACAGGGTCATACAGTAACATAGTAACATAGTAACATAGTAACATAGTTCATAAGGTTGAAAAAAGACCAAAGTCCATCAAGTTCAACCTATATACATATTGTGTCCCTACTGTGTTGATCCAGAGGAAGGCAAAAAACCCTTATGAAGCAGATGCCAATTGCCCCATACCAGGGGGAAAATTCCTTCCCGACTCCAAATATGGCAATCAGAATAAATCCCTGGATCAACGTTCTGTCCCTATTAATCTACTATCCATAACTTGTAATATTATTGCTTTCAAGAAACACGTCCAGGCTCCTTTTAAACTCTTTTATTGAGTTTACCATTACCACTTCCTCTGGCAGAGAGTTCCATAGTCTCACCGCTCTTACTGTAAAGAACCCCCGTCTGTGCTGGTGTAGAAACCTTCTTTCCTCCAGCCGTAGAGGATGTCCCCTTGTTATAGATACAGTCCTGGGTATAAATAGGTCCTGGGAGTGATCTCTGTACTGCCCCCTTATATATTTATACATAGTTATTAAGTCCGCCCTAAGCCGTCTTTTTTCCAACCTAAATAACCCTAATTCTGATAATCTTTCTGGGTACTGTAGTCCTTCCATTCCCCTTATTACTCTGGTTACACAGTACACAGAGCTAGCCCGTATGTGGTATTTTGTATACCTCCCAAGTGACTTTTGGGCACTTGCCCATCGTCCTAACAACCTGCCCCAGTGTCCTGCACTTTTTTCAGGGCTGGTTAGGTCTATGCTGACCACCCACAGAGCTGTAAAGTTGATTAAAGTCTGTGCTTTTGCAGATCCACGCCTTCACATCCCTATGTTGTACTTCAACACTGAACATGTAAGGCAGGTTGGTTGTCCTGTCCCTAGGCCCTCCTCTGACCATGTCCTGCTCTCTGCCTCAAATGACTGCCCCATGGAAGGTGTCTTGGTTTAGGCACCTGAAGTGTTGAGAGGGAGAATGATTTTAGTCCTGCTCCTTTAATAATGTTACATGAGGTGCTCTCCTTGGCAAGTTTGCACCACTTGCTGGGTTTTTCCCCATTGACCTTGGACCACTGCTCTCCTGTGTAAAAATGTTTATTCGGTCAATAAAGCTGCTAAACCAACAGGATATAAGCTTGCAAGAGCAGAGTAATCTGTACCATATATACCAGTAGGCCTATTTTCTTCTATTGTTATTGTAAAAGTGATATGGAATTTGCTGATGCCTTTATAAAAAATAGATAATAATGTACTGTTTTCCAAGAGCCTCTGGCATCCGATATGTGTTATTCCATTTGGAACGCCACGCTCAACACACACAGCAGGATCAACAATTAAGTAAGTGAAGGATTCAGATGCAATTGACAGGCAGAGGATGGTCCAATGCCTCTTGGCAAAAAACAAGGGTAATTATCCAGGATGGTGTTACATATTTATACTTGTGACATGCAATGAGAAAAAATGTAGCTTTCAAAAAGGCAGTGAGAATCATCAGGTATAGGCTGAAACATGTTTTTTGCTGGATATTACATGCCCCATGCGCACCTCTATGTGGTGGATCTAGTGCAAATGACCCCTCCTATATTATATATATATATATATATACAAACAATTTATGCAGCACTTCTTACAATACATATATTCAATGGCAAAATTAGAACTAACAGAGTAAGACAACCCAATACATTAGGTGAAGAGGGCCCTGCTCGCAAGCTAAAACTCTATAGAGCGAATGGGAACACATAAGTGGCATAGATGGATATGGGGGTTGTATTAGTGGCAGGTAAGTTCTAGATGCAAAGATTGTACGCTTCAATGAAGAAGTGGGTTTTGAGATTCTTCCTGAATATTGAGAGGGAGGGTGAAAGCTGGAAATTCAGAGGTAAGAGGCAGCATATTTAAGAAAACAAGCTAGGAGGGCCATTTTGCAAAGCAAGGGCCATTATGCAAAGAAAATCTTGCTCCTACCAAGCTGCCTGAAAGTTAAAATAGTTAACTGAATGTCCACATATAACCAGGCGCCTGTCATACAAGACAGTATGAATACGGTATATGGATATTTAATATAGGATTGTAAAGATGAATATAGTCTTTACATGTGTCATGGAAATAGAGATTCCTTCCAGCTTCTTTCATTGAGCTACTGCAATGCTATGCAGTTAAGTACATAGATGCACACAGAGAGGTATATTCAGGTCCCTGATATCACTATGCTTCTCCTGCAATAAATGCTGAGCCTGTCTTGTAAATGCAAAGCTAAATCAGTAATGGAAGTTTTGGGAAATTTCCCACATTACCTTTGCATGATGCAGAACCGACTCAGACCTTCTTATGATAGAAGCTTACTTTTCCTTTCCTCATCCCTTGATAACTGGGATGGATAGTGGCACTGCCTACACAGACTACTATGTAAATGTGTAAATCTCAGTGTATTTCTATTATGGCTAGATTAAAATTGTTTTAGACAGAATGAAAGGAAACATCACATTCAAGGTGTTTTGAAGCTACATCAGTCTCAATCTGCTTTTATACTTTGATTAATGTGAGTCAGCTGTAGGCTTAATGTAAAGAAACTGTACAAGACTGCACTTAGCAGACATACACATTCATTTACCCTGTGTCTATTATTGATAAGATTTACTCTGTTATATAGGTGACATTTTAGATCATTCAGCCATTATAATTAAGGCCAAATTATGGGAAAAATCATGCCATTTTTCACAGTTATAGATATAAATGGCTGTGTTATAATCTCTGACAGTGGTAATATTTTTAGAAGATAAATTATATTTTGTATTGCTAATTACTGTATCACAGAACCAAAATAAATTTCTCTGAAATCTGAAATAACTTGGAGTTCATATGTCTTGTATCAATAGTACATTTTACACACATCCATTTTTTAAGTATTAACTATTTAAAGAAATGTCAAAACTCAAGAGGCTTGTTTCAAGTGGTCATAAGAGTGGTCTCTGAGCCTTTTCCTCGAATTTGGTGTAACTTATTATTCAGCCCTATTTATAATGTATCTTCATGCAACTGTCTCTTAGCATTTTTAGACATATGTATAGCTTACATCATGAATATGTTGGAAAATACAGTAAAGAAATATTTTATTAGTCTGTTGAGGTTTCTGGGTCATGTCACCACTAGTGTTTTATTCAAACTATTAATGTATTAATAATTAATATGAAAATAAAGGGAAAAAACAAAACCTAGGACTGTAAACTCCATAGCTCATAAGGGCGGCTGCCCCGGGAGCTACAGGGTGAGAGGCACATTTGAACCATGGAGCCATAGAAATGCTAAATGTCATACAAATGTATTTGCCAAATACTGCATCACACTCGCATCAATATAATGCATACCACCAAAAAGTCAAAAGCAAAACTAAAAGACAGACACCACATGAGACCCCTCAACATTTCAGTATCTTCTGATACTTTCTCCTCTGAAGTGGACTTTGGCCCAAGATTTCATAATGCACCTTTATCAATTTCAATACATAAACATTGATGTATCCCAGACTGAATCCAACCTTCCTTTACGGCTGGCTGGTATTTTTTTTCTTGGCACAAACACACGGATCATAAGCAGATTTAAACAGATGCCCATAGGGCCTTAGCACAGATAGGTTCACATATTTTGGTTCCAAATATCTTAAAATCTGCCATGTGGGTGTTAGAGGTTTTTACAAAATACAAGCTGTATTTATTGTTTATTGATTAATGTCAATGTTTAATTTTTATTTGACACTGCAACTTAAAAAGTCAATAAGCGCGGTGACACCTTGTAGCTTTAGGCTTGTCCGCAAGGTAACGTCGTAATCTGCTTCTTGCGTCTTGAGAAAAAAAAAACCCAAAACAAACAATACTGTAGGCATTAGCACTATTGTTACAAGTTATGTAAACTGTCGACAAATTCCTCGCCTAGGGCCTGATTGCTTCTTAATCCACAAGTAGTTGTCAGTGTTGAAACAAATGAGTCCTATTTATTACAGCCTCCTTCTGTTTGTGAAATGGCAATCCCCTGGCTGCGGGAAGCTAAGTATTCATTTTAAAGTCCCGTCAGGTTTTTTTTTTTTTTCTTTTGCCTTCTTTTTTTTTGTGAGGAACAGTTACAGACTGGGAGGCGTGACTAGAGTACAGAGTACCAGCACTTGATTCCAGGCACACAACATTGCAACCACAGAACAAAGATAGAGCCAGGCAGAGCAGCTATTGGGAGCAGGCAAACACACACATACACACAAAGGAGATACAGGACAGAGCGCAGGACAGACTGCCAACATGAGGTCAGTAATAACAGCACAGAGTGCCAAGGTCTTAGTGAAACTCAAGACTAAAGTCTGTTGTATGATTATATGACAACTACTTTCTTTTTATAGAGCAGGCTATAGACAAAACAGCATTTATGTGGTTATTAAAAGCCACCAATCTGGTGTAACAAAATCCACTTGTTGTTTTAACACGTTTTTTTCAGAATGGCAATCTAATACTTTTTGTTGGCCACCAAGATTTTTCGTTGATTATTTGATTGATGAGTAGCGTCCTACGGGTTCAGGACGTAACCTGATGGATAATAATTTTAGCACTTTCTGCTTAACGTTGTGACTAATGCCAGGATCTGGACTATATCCATACCATCTAATATCTCTACTAATAAAGAGAGTTATATATTCTTTGAAAAGTGCTTTGGAGATAAAAACAAAATTGTGTACGGTTAAATGCAACAACATACAAGAGTAACTGAAATGTTTTAGAAATTATGAATAGCACTAATCATTATTAGCAGCCTATGTCCCTAAAACAATCTATGTATATATTATATTATGGGCATTTAGTGCTGGGTGCTGTTGTGACAGGAGCATTAAAGTACAAATACAGATATATAAACACTCCCGCCTTATACGACAAATCAGCTGCACCATCACTAGTGTCAACTAGATGTGCAAAAAAATCAATTATAAAAAAGAAAAGTGCGCTTTATCACATATAGATGATCATATAGAGCAAAGTAGCTTAATATTTCCATCAGAGTATGAGCTAAGGAAGTATTTAAGAGCAGTATACTACTCTGACTAAGCATGTAGTTAAGACCTCTGTGGTTTCTGTGGTTCGTCCAGATATGGTATCCACTTTCACATGTATCTCAGGCAAAGCTAAGAGGATCGGCAGTGTCACTAAACCAGTAACATTGATTTCAACAAAGTATAACTCGCTGTTTATTACACACAATGTGTTTCATCCTTAAGAAGTAACTTTGGGGTTGATGACTGATGGGGACTACACAGAACAATGGGGTAAACAAACAGATTGGATCTGGGGTAGTAGCAGGAAATGCCAGAAGAGGAATTTGTGATTGATTATACAGAAAAAAATGTAAATATATTAGGATCTTATCAGTATACTTTACCACAATGCATTTGTGCAATAGGGGTCACTGTCCTAGCTTGACCCATGATGGTGCCTTCAGCCACCTCCCAAACATACTATGTCAGGGGAACATTTTTTATTCATTATGCACGGTGTCGCTACAGTTTCATATAGACACAGAAAATTTCTTTTTCTATACTGAAATTGCTGGCATCGACCCATTATGAGCCTACTAGGATGACCCACCCCTAGTATATTGGCCTAGATGTTGTCCCCTTCTAGAAGCTGATTTCTTAGGCCTAGGCTGACTATTTATAAACTGTGTACAGTACGTTACTGTCATAGCTTTTAGCATGGCTAAATTAATTTATCCTCTAGAGGAGGATAATTTATCCTAAAAAGTTCCTCTAGATTGTGTTTTTGTTTGTCAATCAGTGTAATTGCTTATGAGAAATTATTTTCTAAAGGTTCAACTTATGGAAGTTCAGACTGACGGCAACCTCTAGCATAGCCAGTATTATCTAATCAATTCCTCCTCCTGCAGTTTTAGCCCTTCTCATTCACCTTTACAAATGCTGCCTGAGGCAATTAACGACAATCAGCAGCTGAACAATACAACAACAATAAGTTGATGGTGAGGGATAATCACGCAAATCCCAAGATATGGAAGTTAAGGTTGCTGCTCCCATGGTATAAAAATGATATGGATTTTTAATGGCAGTATGTTGCTGGTTTTATTCTGTAACCGCTATTCCATAGGTTTATTTTTGTGCATAGAGCTATAATATTTTGATTTAGGAAAAGCGACAGATCCCCTTTAAGGCCAGATGTGCTGAATTAATTTTTACATATGTATTGTGCGCGTGTCTTTGTGCTAGGCTTTGAAATGTCATGTATGTATGCTTTCTTATATACAATTGCAAATCTAAACCATTCGTTTAATTGCTAGGTCTGTGATACATTAACTCATTTACATAAGAATGGTATGCGAGATGCCTAGAATGTACCTCTTATATACACGTACTTTCACATTTCCGTATATAACCTGCAGAATGCTTGTAATAAGATTGTTTCAAACTTTTCCCCACGCATTGGCATTCAGTATGAAAAAAGTTTGAAAATTAACCATGCGATTCTTATGGAACAACCCTCAATAACTAACGCAATAAACTTTATTCATTTTAACATTGGGATTGGAACAAAAATATATTTCTTTCTTTGAATGGAAGGCAATGTTTTGGAATTTTTAGATGATGTTTATTAGAGTGAATTAAGTAAACAATGTACACAAGTGTGCTAATTTTCTTATATAAGACATCCCCATCTGCGTCCTCTGATCTTTATACGATGCTTGTTTCAGTGTGAGAATGAGGATAAACCGAACAAGGTGTGGACATGCATCTTTACCAACCCACTAATGCTTAACGTTCAGGGCTCAAAAGTACATAAACAATAAAAAACAGCTGATTTTACTTCCAAAACTGACACAAATCAAAGTTTCATTGAAATCCATGTGGTGCTGTTTATAAACATATTCATTATAAAACCCAACATGGTGATTGCAATAAGGAGTTGCAAAGGATCTGGTATTAATAATTCTCATACATCAGAAGCTGCTGATTTACAGCCAGAGCACCAGATCTGGGGTTTTATAGCTTCCTCTGTAAAACAGATCAGCTCATTAACCGTAATAGTTCTTGCATAAACAAATAGAGGAACATATTGGATCATGTACTATAAATACAATACTGATCTGGCATTCATACTTGCATAGTGAAATACAAGGTGCCCTGTTCAAATAGTGTAGCTTCTGATGTTGTTGATGGCTTGTTATTTCAAGAGAGTATTTCAAGCTTTTCTCTGGATTAGTCAATGAAGTTGCAGTCTAGAATAAGCGGAAAGACTTCTTATCTAACCTACAGAGTTTGGCCGATTGTCCTGAATATACAATTAGACCAAGAATCATATGAAATGTGAGGATGTTAAAGAGCAAACACTACTCTGGTGTCAAATGTATTGAAGTGTTTGTTTCATTCTTTGGAAGATCAGTGGGGTAACAATTCATATATGATGGATTGATGCATAATCTGTCCATCTGCGAAGGGGTCAAATATTGCATTGTCTTCTTTAAAAAAAGGAGTTAAATTGTCTCCTAGCACCCAGCATCTAAAGACAATAGATTGTGATCCTTGATACAGAATCCCATGCTGTTCCTTTTTCAGTACTCTGCCTTGTTCTTCCTGACACTGTGCCTTAACAAAACATCAAACCTTTATAAGTGCTTGGCCTCCAGACTTCATTTTGTCCTTTTGTGTGATCCGCTTACTATGGAAATAACTGTTAGCTGTTTTACATAACTTTCAAACAGAACGGGTTATTTGATGTGGGACAAAAATTCGATGTCATTGTTTATCATTTCAGAATTGTGTACATTTTTCATAAAATGCTTCTTCTATGCCATAAAATAAGAAGGGTTAAAATAATGTATCTTTTTTATTTCTCTCTTTCTTAATCTGGCCAGATGAATCACCAGGAAATATCGTTCAGTTACTTATTAAAAACACATTTAAAAAAAAAACTGGTTATACAGTAAGGTTCTGCTTATGTACAACAAGGGATGTTCTTGAAGGTATATATATTACTCAGAGACCCTGAAATGGTGGATAAAGCCCATTATTTGCAAGTAGCGTGAATGAAAAACTATGCCAAGTGAAGAGAAGTCCCAACCTATAAACTTATGTATACAGCGCTAAATTGACACCTGCAGTTCACTGCAATCGTAGGAAGCCCCTTCACACTAATGAGACCCCAAAGGTCATAACGCCAAGCTCCAGATAAGAATCCTAAACCTAATGAAGCAATTTAACTTATGCCAACTGTCATATATCTGCTTGTATAGAATCACATTTAAAACTAATAACCAAAATTAGAACTAGTATTTGCTTTTTAAATCCATGTGATATAGAAAAACATTTAATAATTCCATAACTAACTAAAAAACACATGAGCTTAAATTTATTATATATATATCTTTTAAAAGTCATATATTTAAAACATGTTTTTTTAAACACTTCCATTGCTTTACCAACCAAACCCTATGCATCATTAATACATAATTTAAAAACAGCAATATGAATATATACCTAATTGCACTTATTAAAAGATAATTTAAAAAGAACACATTTAAACCCCAATCTGTGCTCCTTCTTGCGGTTAAAATGCCCGATTTGACTAAAGTCTGTGTAATGAAGCAGTGCATGTGATTCAACAAACCAATATCTTTTAGAATTCCATGGGTTTTTTTCTGTTTAATCATCTTGCTAGAAAATAATTGGTATGCTTTGCTAGATTAACATACAAAGACGCCAGCAGCTAATTCAAGAAACTCTTGCCTACAACCAACATATTCAAAACCATTCAAGTTAAAGACATTTGGTCAAAGACATTTAGAACAAAGAGGTCAACGGTTTCAGTCCAGTCCTACAGGGTGCACTTTTCAGAAGCTTTTGGTCACTGGTGCATGGTTCCCAGGCAGGGTTCAGGAGTCTATTTTTGCCTCAGCCCAGTGTGCGCCTTTTTACCACAGGCTTGCTCACCTTGATTCCATTAATTTACTTGAGTACGTGTCTTTGTACCCATTCAGCTATGACACTAGTATCTACACCTTGATCCATGGAATTGGTCAATAGACCATCTTGTTTTGACCCTACAACCTCCTTTTATTTGACTCTACTGTCCAGTAGGTGGCAAACTTCAGGCAGCCTCTGAGTTGAGTACCTGGAGGCTAAACAAACATGACACAGGTTTAAACCCTACCTGTGACAATGGACATTGCTGTTATTGGCCTGGCTATACACTAATCATTTCATGGGCAGACTATGGTCAGATAACCTTCATCCATAAGGGCCACCTACAACAAAGGGGACCTAAGAAGTTGCTTCATAGTTTAAAATGGTAATGCTATTCCTTAACATACTTTAAATATGCATGAAGCATAATTTAAATAGGCTTCTATTGTTTATAATAATCTCAAACCAGATGGTCAAAGGATTAGATGTAATGAAAGAACGTAGATAAATGGAACAGGCTCAAATTAGAAGTAGTAGAGGCTAATGTAGTGAGGGAATTTAAACATGCTAGGGATAGGCATAAAATCAGTCTGAATCTAATACAAGGGCTGATTAAGGAGTCTTTATATCACAAAAATGGACAGACTAGGTGTGCTGAATGGTTCTGCAATTCAACTAAGTTTCTATCTAATGGGGAGTTAGCACAAATGGCTCTTGCTGCTGTCAGCTAGTCTGTGTGTATTGTGGAGACATTTATAACATTATAAGCTAGTGCTCCAAGATGCCTCAATGCTGTCAGAATAATGGAGTGCCAGACAAGTCACATCTGTTCCACTTGTACAACACAGAGAGAGTTAACCCCTAAACCACTTTATACCTCTGTTACCTGGCGAGTTGGCTGAGCTTTAGACCCAGGTGAAAGTTTCTTGTCCACTTTGGATTTTGTCATGTATTTGATTGTTTTGTTATACCTCCTAGGAGCCGGTTGCTCTTGTCTGCCTTTCTATGGATTATCTCTGAAGCTCATGTCATCCTTCTTACTGAAATGTTTGGTGAGATTCGAACACCCAACTTTCCAGATTCCTATCCCAGTGAATCAGAGTTAACGTGGAACATCACAGTCCCTGATGGCTTCCGAGTGAGACTATACTTCATGCATTTCGACCTGGAGCCCTCATACCTCTGCGAGTATGATTATGCCAAGGTAAAAAAAGAGTTTCATAATTTCCCCCTGAGAATTAAGTGATTAAGACCATCAATGAAACATAAGAACATGTGCTATATTATGCCATCAATGCAAAATAGTTCATGGCCTGCAGGTTGCCATTAGTAACATTGATAGTTTTCATATTGCCAACTGATCTAAGAACTATACTATGAAGTACTCCATGTCATCATTATACTTCCCAAACTGACTATTCCCTAATATTGTTGTATTCTTAAATAAAAATGCTTCATATTTAAAATCAATTATACAGTAACTTCATTACAGGATCTTACATCATTATAATGCTTTTTTAATAAACAAGCTGCGTTCCTTAGTTTGTATAATATTATGTCTGAAAGTCTTGGAGTAAAATTTCCTGTCTCCGGATCTTTACATGTTTGCCACAGAAAGGGATTTCATTACTGATGCATTATACATTATTTTGCTTGTTATCCAGCTGTCTTCAAATTCGTAATAGAATGAAAATATAATGATACTAGAGACATTCAAATCCATTATTCACTACATATAAACTGCTTTAAAACATCACACACTACTTTCCATTTATGTGTCGGCACTATTTATCGTAAAATGTAAAAGCACTTGAGGTCCTTAACTGTTATAGGGTTCATTCCAGAGTATGCAGAACAAAGAAGTGTCCTCTGCCCTGGAGTAAACAAGTTGAGTTAATATTTGCTCATTTTCTGCGCTATGTCAGCTACATGAATGGTTTCTGTCCAGATAGGCTTCTGCTAATGAAATGTTTTTCTTGTGGTGGATAATGATGTAAACATTTGTGGAACTGATTGACAAGTGCACCATTCCCTATCCTTTGCAGAGCCTACATTCCTGGAAGCTGAAGGGATGTAGAACCAAAATGTGAACAATGAGCACATATAGTTTATAGAGAAAGATAGGGAATGTGTGAGGATGTTTACATCAAAACATGTACATTCTGATTTTTTTTTTTAAACAATGTATTTCAATATAAATATTCAACAAACAAATCATACCAATTAATAAAAAAAATTTCACAATGAAAATAGTAATTAATAAATCCTACTGCACATCCCACCAATATCAACTAAGCATTCTAAATTTGTCAAAGAAGACCAAGGGGGGACTCTATCAACAACCGTTTTTGGGGGGGATTCCTATATAAGGCACTTACTATATAGTAGCTACGGGAGTTGTTCTCCCATATATCATAATAATTAGATACTTGGTTGGTAATAATGTAATAACTAATTTCAATTGCCGCTTGAAAGTCAGTTTGTTTAATTATATCAACTATTTTCGGGATCTCCCTTAAATTCCAACTCTCTGCCACAACCAGTTCTGTTGCAACAATTATGTTTATACAAAGGTTTTTTTTTGCAGAAGATACCTTAGATGGGACATGGTGAAGCAGCAATAGTTTAACATGTCTGCTTAAGGGAAATGTTATTATATATGTTATCCCTAATATCAATGTCCCAAGCAGGGCCGGCCCGACAATGGAGCCGAGACAGCCGACTGCCAGGCGGCACTTTTGAAGGGGCAGCACTTTGCCGCCCCAAGCCCTTTTTTTATTTTTAAAGCAGAAGAGAGAGGGGCGCCAAGTGGTATTCGCTAACCAAGTTGTCAGTACCCGCTCGGCGCCCCTGTCTCTCTCCTCTGCGGCGAGTCTCCCTGTTATGTCTCTCGTGCCGGCTTGTAATGCTGAGCGCCGGAAGATGACGTCATTTCCGGCGCTCAGCATTACAAGCCGGCACCGAGACCGAACAAGTAGACTCGCCGCAGGACTGCTTAAATGTAAGTACAAGGGGGAGGAGTAAGGGTAGATAATAGGGAGTGGGGAGGGAGAGTAAGGATAGATAATAGGGAGGGAGAGGAAGGGTAGATAATGGGGGGGCGGCAGGGACAGAGGAGAGGAAGGGTAGATAATGGGGGGGGCGGCATTTTAAACTTCGCCCCAGGCGGCATTTTGTCTTGGGCCGGCCCTGGTCCCAAGATATATTAATAGCTCACAATCCTAACAAATATGTGAAAACTCCAAGATAGACTACTCTGAGAATGATTCAATTTAAAAATAACATCAGGAATGTAATACCATTTAAACAAAATTTGAAAATAAGTTTCACATAAACTAGTATTGTAAAAACTTTCATACTAGTATTGATGCCTTCCATTCCTCAACATTTTGTATCTAATTTATTTTTTTCCCATCTATTTGAGACCTCTATTTGTAGTTTCTCCTCTAAGTGTTGATAAACAGTATCCCAATACAGATTTATACTACTACTTTTATTGGACCAGATCTTCTACAATATTTAAATTATGATCTTTCCAATTTAAAAGGTTTATATCTTAATGCAAAGTCTTATAATTTAAATGTTGTACCAAAGTTCATCAGGTTTTGATAACGTAATTTACCATCACATTATATGATAGCAAATTCTGAGAAGCTACAGGCTTCCTGCTCCAGTCTAAACAATGATCAGTCATATAGGCCTTATGAAGATTTATTACATCTGCGATAGTGAAACCCCATATTTAAAATGTAACGTGGTCAATACTCGAGATATTCTATGTTTTTTCTGTTTCCATTTAAAAAACAAATAATGAAATTGTTGCAGTCTCATATAAGCATTAATTATGTTGATCTACTCATTCATGATAAAGAGACATAGAACCTACATGTGAACAATGACCTCTTTATTGTAAGCTCATTTAAACAAGGATCTCCTTACCCTTCTTTCTATAACTCGAATTGTTATGTTTTATACTACTTGTTATTTCATGTTTACCCATTGTACAGCACTGCGGAATATAGTGGCACTATATAAAACAATAAATAATAATAATCACATATAGTTAACAGAGAAAGATAGGGGAGGAATGAGAGCATGGTTGCATTCAAAACACACATGTTCAGTTTTTAAGGGGATTACATTTAAAAAGATTTGTAGGTTGTAGTTTATCGCCCCCAGTTTTCTTTTTAGGTGAACATAACTATAATTTTATGCTAGTTGACACATTCCTGCATTCTCCACTGATTTCAGACCACCCCTCCGTCTTTGTTTGTTAAGAGGGAAACCCATGGACATTGAAAACTACCCCCCTGTTGGTTTGTGATAATACTTTGGCATTCAGCTTTTTGCCCTCTTTATCTCTTTTTTTTTCTCACAGCTTGCACATGAATTGCCCTCCAAACATTAGGTGGTCTTCACTAAATCAGAAGGGGTGGTCTAATATCTATAAAAGCACAATTTCCTTATAAGCAAAACAGATCTCCAAATAGAATATCACTCCATTTCCTTTGTGTTTCTCATCTCTATGCTTCTGCTTTCTCCATCTAAGAGAGAGATATGTAAATCTCTCTATTGTCCTATTAAGAGAGAACTCCTTCAGTGTCTCTTAGTGGCCAGCCATTTGATTTAATTGCAAGCCATTTTCAGAATGTGTTTGAATCTAAACTACTTCTTTAACAGGATGCTTCTATGTCCTAAGGGTTTGTGAAGCCAATAACCAAGGCTAATCCAATCCTTCTCTAAGAATAGCGTAGGAAGAAAGAAGTAACCTTTTTCATTTAGGGGATTGCCCTGCTGATTGCTGAATGAAAACAGAGTTTATGGGTTTAAATGCTGCTGTTTGGAGCCACTCATGTGTTCCCTGAAGGACATTTACATGTAAAACCAGTGGTTTGGGAAAAAAAGAGACAATTCCTTGTTTTGTTATTAGTTGTATTAGTTTTGTATTATTATGTTTTGTATTAGTTGTATTAGTTTTGTATTATATTATGTTTTGGTGCAGTATGGTGAATTCTCCTTTAAACCTATGCAAGTGTAATTATTATTATTTGCCAGTGAGTTACATTAACATTTTAGATATTCTTACCTTGGCATGAAGAAAAATTATGAAAGAGTCCTATGTATATGTATGTTAGTAGTGTTTTTTTAAAATATAACTTGCAGAAATCAGTGCTGTGTTCCTCAGAGTGCTGAATAACGTAGTATAAATCAATAAATAATAAATATTGTCAATGTATGTCTTAATCTGTTTTATGTAAGTAATGCCCAGCAGTAATATTCTGCTCACGTAATGCTTATGTTTTAAGCAATTTTTGGGAATATGGTATTAACACCACACCATGTGCTTCCCACCGTGAATATGGGCTGAGCCTAGACATGCTGGATATCTAGAGAGGATAGGAAGGTTTGGTGTATAAAACTTACCAAACTCATAGGCACTGTCTGAGTCCTATAGTATGCCCCAAACTCTTTGGAAGATTATCACTATAATCTGTTTAGTGGGGAAAGGGGTGGTTTAGAAATAAAGAAACTGGAAAAAGTGTTGCCCAGATCCATTTCCCCTTCTCCTAGTTGTTGATGCCCCTGAAGGCCAAGGAAAGGTGTTGTCCATAAAAGAAAACATCTGCAATATATTGTTGGAATTGATCTGCTGTACCCATAGCGTCCCTCACTTTGCACGCGCATAGTGTTGATTTCACACCAAAAACAGGGGTGATCTTTCTTTTATCCACGTGATATACACATAGGTTGTGTGTCCTCTTGATCTGCAAGCTTCTTTTTACAAAGGATACCTTGCTTTTGGTGCTGGGTGTTGTGCAGCTGCCTTTTTATGTTTTGTTTGTTGGGATTTTCTGCCTAATGCATCTTTGTGTTTGTTTAGGCTTTATGCCTTTATACAAATGCCTTTGTGGATTTCATGGACCACAGACATTTCTTCTAAAGTATATGACTTTCATCTTCCAGATACAGTGTTTTTTTTAACAATTTTTACAGTGAGCGCTTTGCAATCCACTTTGTATGTGTCAGGGGGGGGTCTAGCAAACATTGTTAAGACCAATAAACTGATCTGCTTTAGCAAACCTTTAATCAGGAAGGGCCCATCTATAGGCGCAGAATAGAAGGTTTCAAGTCAAGTCATGCCACATACAGAGAATTTAGATCCCAGGTGCTTTATAGACTAACTGCTGATTTCCCCTCACATGTTAAAAATAAATAAAAAATAAAAATTCATTTAGTTTTGGAATTCTGGGATGATACATTAGGCTGGTGTATGTGTAAAAGCTGGTGGGACATATTAAAACTGTTAAATTATTCTAATACCCTTCCTCACTGAAACCTTGACTTTACATTAGTGTTGTTTGTTATGGCATTTAACTGTGTTTTTCTCATTCTTCTTTTTTCTACCTTAACCATTAACCCCTTAAGGACAATGGGCGGTCCCTAAACCCATTGAAAACAATGCATTTTGAGCTTATACATGTATGGGCTTTGTCATTAAGGGGTTAAAATATGAAACACACCTTACCACATGCTCCCAGTGTAATGGGAATTGTCACCAGGTGTGAAATGTGAAACGCTTCAATGATTCTCTAAAGCTGCAGGACTTTCCAAAAGGTTTTTCTGAATTGCAAAGAACTATGTTGTGTAATTATTGTTTGTTCTTGAATTCAGATGGAAACTGAAGGGAAACCCATTGGGTGTGCTCAAAATTGTCAATAACGGTTGCAAAAAAATGGGTCTCTTTCACGTCTTTCTTCAAGGTTAAATGGTACTGAACATTTTGTCAATCTCTATTTGTTAGCATCCTGTCTTGTTGTGTCTATCAACCATTCCTGTCCGTGAATCTACTTTTTCACAACTACAATCTCTTTCACAATACAATTACAGAATGATAAGTCAATCATTCTCAAATTTCCTGGATAATTGTGTAATTTTAACCAAACATTTCATCAAGTTATCGGATTGTGCTCTCTATCCCATCTGATTTGCAGTTGGCTATAGGACTCAGTTTCCAAATGTGCCATCTATTAAAATGCATTTTTATTTTATTCAATACAGTGTGTTGCAGACAGGCTTACCAAGTCCCTTTGAAGTCATAATGCACCCCAGATCAGTGAAGCAACTTTTTTTTGCTGGATCTTTGCCCCTGCAACAAAATTTACATGGTCATTCGACCTTCATGATCACATTTAGCTACTTACCCACATATGCATTTAATTGGCGCTTGGATTTTGTTCCCAAACTGGTTTGACATGCCAAGTATCTATAAAGCTGGAGGTCTCAAAGACAGCATTAGGTAGTTGATGATACATCAAATTTCCTGCTGCCCTATTCTATAAATAAATGATTGCAATGCCATTGTAACAATAAGCTAATTTCCAATAAGGAAATCAAGCCAGTCTCATGTAACATGGTTAGACATGCCTCAAACGTCGCTCTTTTATTTTTAATTCATTTTGTCAAAACAAAAATTCTAAATATGTGATCTTCTGCTGAAAGGTGAAATTCCCATAAAACTGTGAGTGCTTCACAAAAAGAAACACTGAAACATATGTGTTAGCAGATAAGAACCATTCGGCCCACTTAGTCTGCCCAATTTCTAAATCAGTGTAATGTGCAGCAAGCTTTCCCTTTTTCCAGATAGTAATACATTGTTTGGAAGAGATAAGAGACCAACTATTCCCTCATTTCAACCTTCCTTTTGTTTCTATTACTCATACTATGCCATTAGATTGTAAGCTCACGAGCAGGGCCTCAGAAGCCCGTCATTCCTGCCAGAAACTTTGTGTAAAAGTACCTAGATGGCTAGATGGCAAGCTCACCTGCGGTGGTCTCATTTCTTGATGTGTCTGTATGTATTAATGTATATTTGTTATGTATGTGTGAACTGCCCCATTGAAATTCTGCAGCGCCCTGTAATTTGTTGGCGTATAATAAATAAAAGATAATAATAATAAAAAATTGTACACACACGTCTGTATATAACGGCTGCCCCAATCACCACTTAAATTCCTACCAAAAACGTTCCATATTCCATTTGTTTTTAATCTTTAACTTTTGTGAGATTTCTCTTCTAATGTGTTACATAGCCCTGAACAGATCATTTTCTAGAATTATTTGTCTACATTCTGCTCGCCAACTATTTACAGCAAGTGACAATGACCTGGAGGGTGACTGCTACCAGGAAGGGCTTAGTTTGAGCTAGTGTAATGTTTTTTGGAATTAACACTTTGTACCCGAAAAGTATTAGCGGTATATCCAAAGATGTATCAAATTCTACTGAATTTTCTAACACATTTTTAAAAGTCATTTGCACTGTACAGTACAGCATACTGTTCAGTGTCTGTATTGTCCACATTCTATAACATCCATGTATGGCCCATCGATGGGCCACAGTTGAGCTTTGTAAGACAATTTTTAAGACTAATTTGGAAAGTTAAGTCTCTAAAAGGTCAAATAATTTGTAAACCTGTTCTATGGAAGCCTCCAAAAAATTGATTTTCTATGTTTTCTGTACAAACCTAGATGATATATGAGCAGTTCAAGTGTCCCCACCAGGATGCCTGGAGCCATGTTTTAGGCTCAATGTAAGAGGAATATCTGGAGGAGGCTTAAAAGTAGCATCACCCACTCACATATGCTCTACCCATTTTGATCAAAATTAATTTTTCTAACGCCCACCAAATTCTAGCAAATGTCCTTCTTATAAAGTATTTTGGATGCATGGGCAATAAATCTATCCTTTATACACAATGTCTCACCAATATTGCCTTATTGCTCGCAGTAAGTTAGCAAATTCTGAAACAAACCACCAAATTCACAAATGATCTTGGGATCACTGAAATAGAAATTCATGAAACATTACTGTCTTTATTCCTGAAGCCCTTTACCTATATGGTCAAGGAAGATAATACTTTTGTTGTAATTTGGTCTGCAGGTAGAGTCTGATGACCAAGTATTGGCCACTTTCTGTGGGAAGGAAAACACCGATACTGAGCAGGCTCCGGGGCAGCAGGTGATTACGTCCCCTGGGAACTTTTTGAGTCTCACCTTCAGATCTGACTTCTCCAATGAAGAGCGTTACACAGGTTTTGATGCCCATTATAGTGCTGTTGGTAAGATCAGGTTTACCGTCTACGGTCTAGTTCTTGAGTTTTAACAAAATCACCGCCAGCATCCCTGTGTATAATGTGCTAATAATTAGTTAGTTGATCTTTATGTGCAATATTTGATTGGATGCTTCAAAAATGTGCATATCAATATAATTAAAAAAAAATTTATATAATAATAAATATATATATAATATATATATATATATAAAGAAAGAAAATGAACCAGTATGCTAAAACACACCACCACACTCCAGTTTCGTGTAGTGTAATGGTATAATTTGGGGATATGTACTGTGTAAAAGTAAACCACTTACATTTTCCTGAGCAAGACCTGTTATAT
Organism: Spea multiplicata; assembly: GCA_009364415.1. Lineage (NCBI taxonomy): Eukaryota > Metazoa > Chordata > Amphibia > Anura > Pelobatidae > Spea > Spea multiplicata. The sequence continues at coordinate 83,425 of VKOC01046745.1, read as the reverse complement.
CAGTTATATTCATCCTTAAATCCAAGAAATTATGCTTCTTCAAATATCAACAAGGGGAACAAAACAGGATAAGGAGGTGTCGGTATCCAAGAAACGTATTAATAAAAAAACAAATGTTTTTACATGTAATAAAATGAAATCAATGTGCATACCGATAAACTCCTTAGTTAGGTCTGGGTAAAACCTGCAATTATATTTCATAGTGCACAATATTTTATTTTACTTTACTAATTAGCCAAGAGTCTGTGCTAACCAACACAACTTGATTAAGTATTTGTGTTTGTGTTCTAGAGCAGAGAGGCGTTTATTTTACTTTCTATCCTGATTTGACTATCGTACTTGCTCACTATGTGCTGATTCATTTCAGTAAACACAATAATGTGATGTCAAACATTCTACACTGGCCCTGGGTTAGTACTGTTGAAGTTGTAAGCCTTACAACCATTAATGAAAGATATGCCTTATTACCTTGCATTTGTTGAAAATGAATTGCCTAAATGACGGATGTGCACGTTTATGTTTTTCCAGATGTTGATGAGTGTGCAGATAAGAGTGACGAGGACCTGATGTGTGATCACTATTGTCACAATTACATTGGTGGCTTCTACTGCTCCTGCAGATTTGGTTATCTGCTCCACACTGACAACAGAACATGCAAAGGTGCTTCTTGAAGTGCGGGAACTGTGAAACCCAGTTACTCATTCTACGTGTTCATTTTTTCTAAGACAGGAAGAAAAAGCTGGTACCATGGATCTTTTTAATGATTTTCCCAGTTTACAAAAATGAAATCAAAGACGTTTATTTTTTTTTTCTCTATCCTAGTCTAGTCAAAGCACATAAACTTTATGGATGTTATACGTTGATTATGGCAGAGCTGCCACCATAAACATCCATCAGTTTAAAGCATATTTGTAATAACAGATTTGCACTTGCCTAAGACAGAACCCATGGCTTGATTCAGTGGCCTGCCTAAAACTTAATTGTTGTAAATGGTGGTAAAGATTGCATGGCTTGTGATTCAACTCTCTGACCAAAACCCAGAGAGGGATCACGGAGTATTGACTTTGACCAACTGGAAACAACTTCTACTAAGTGTTCATAAGACTGAATTATGGGTTATGTAGATTTATTTTATAGTACTCCATATTCACACACTTATATAGGAATGCTGTCTTAATGAAACTTATATTTTCACGTTTATCGCAATATTTTAAACAAAAATGTAATTATGTTTTTTTTAGAACTTAGCTACATTGGTACATGTTAATCTCGAAGGCCTTGCAAATCTCAGATTTTTGGTTGATTCTTGAATCTACACCAAAAATCAGTTCTGGAATTGAATCAACCAATCAAGAAACTTTACTTAAAATATTAGATAATAAAGAAAATAATAATAAAGAAGATAATAATAATAATAATAATGTTTATCAACACTTCATTATTTTTAAAAAGAAGTCACCCACATTGTAGTTATTAAATAAAAAAATAATTGTTCTACAGTGTTGTCTGTTTGTTCACAGTACGCATTCCGGCGCTCAGGCTTAGTGAGCATACTTGGCCCAGTACACTGACTCAAACTCAATTAATGGGGCTTTATTGGAGCTCATTTCTATCGGTCAGTCTTTCCATGCATTTACTGTGTGGGCCCTATTAATTTCAAAAGAAAGGCAAATATATTTATTAACCACAGTATAAAGAGGAAACAAAAGAAAAATCGGTCAACATAAATTACATAGTTACATAGGCTGAAAAAAGACATGCGTCCATCAAGTTCAGCCTTTCCCATATCCATTTATTTCTTGCTGTTGATCCTAAAGTACTCACACTACTGGCTGTGAGCTTCAGCTGTAGGAACAACCTGCTTTTAAATCAATGGAAAGTTTCCTTATTACACTCAGGTTTGTTTTCTCAGTGCATTCTGTGATTGCTAAATGCGTACGTGCAATTAAGCAGTTTGTGACCATTTTTTGTACATTTGCCCTTGGAATTGAACTGTTTACCTGTGAGTATGATGTTACTGTGGGATCTTTATTTTCAACAAAAGTTATGATTTTAGACAGGCCATTGTATCACTACTCTTAAGCGGAAAATCTATCAATAAAATATCTACAAAATGCTTTATGATGTGTTAAAATGGACATATTTGTCTCTTCTCTCTTAACCTGTGTGCTGCTTTAATTCCAGTGGAATGCAGTGATAATCTGTTTACGCAGAGGAGCGGAGTGATTACCAGTGCAGATTATCCCAACTCATACCCCAAGAGTTCAGACTGTCTCTACAGAATTGAGTTGGAGGAAGGCTTTGTAATTAATCTTCAGTTTGATGACGTATTTGACATAGAGGAACACCCAGATGTTTCGTGTCCTTATGACTACTTAAAGGTACCTTACTAGTTCCATCAATCTTATGATATGACTGATGGAGGCAAGATGTTATAATTCCATCTAATGTCTAGAAACCTACATAGTACATACACGGAAAACTTACAATGATACTATTTAAATAAAAATACACTTTGTCTTTGTAAATATATACTAGACAGAAGAGGGTTGTTGTTTAGCCCAAAAAAGAAGCCAATGCAGAAGCCCCAATAACACAGGGTTGTAAAACAGAATGCTAACAATGGCAAGAGCAACCATGCTCAGTACTCACAAACAGACCACAGAAATGATACAGTCAGTGTGTAAATGCTGACTAAAGTTGTTGTTACACTTGATACAGCATGGAACTGCAAGTAAACACACACAGAATAGCACCTGGCAGTGGCATAAAATCTGCAAATGACAATAATCTTAGAAAGCAATTGAAGCCACGTCCCTCCTTACCAACTCTTCTCTGAATCTGAGTCTGCAAGGTCTGGATTGCAGGTATTTTGATTAATGGTCTCAGAAAGGGAAATTCGTACCCAACAGTGTTTCATCTGATGTTAAGTTACAATTCCCATGGCCTTTGGCTTGTTGGAGCTAACCTTTGGGTTGTTGGGGCTAACTCAAGCTCAGCATAAGTTACAGAAACTGCTATGGTCATGAGACCACTTCTCCAACATAGCACCAGGGCATTTTTTTAAAAAGTAACTCCTCTCGGAGTCACAAACGAGTATACTGAAATGCGACATAGTCTGCAGGCACTGGATTATTATTGCATTGCTACTTACTACAGTCCAAAGACCCTGTAATATGGCTTGTGTATGCATAGATCAAAGCTGGAAAAAGGGAGTACGGACCATATTGTGGAGAAAAATCACCAGGAAGAATAGAAACTGGAAGTAACAGTGTTCAGATACTGTTCCACAGCGACAATTCTGGGGATAATACAGGCTGGAGACTGTCTTACACTGTCACAGGTAACATTCTTTTACTGGATATCATCAGAAGACACACACTGATTTGGAAGATGTAAGGAAGTTTGACTTTACTGAGAGAGTGGTAGAATTTGTAGATGCTAATACAGTAATAGAATTGAAGCATGTAGTGGAGTAGACATAAAACTATCCTAAAAATCAGATTATATAAGACAAAATCGAGGACTGCTTAAGACCTAAGTCTTTCATCTGAAAAAAATGACTGACTAGATGGGCCTAATGGTTCTTCTCTACTGTCACATTCTGTGTTATTATTGATGACTGGACTTTTTGCTTCCAAATTAGTAAAGTAAAACTTTACTAATTATTAGTAAAGTAAAACTCATGGGTGGTTTCTAGCAATAGGTGTAATGTCTAAAATCATATTTGCAGAATAATAGTAAAACAAACAATAATTATTTATACCATTGATGTTGCACTTTTGACGGTGTTGATTGTGTACATTTTTATTTATACATTTTAAAGTCTTGGTGTTACTATGGCATTCAGGTAAATATTTGTTTCTAAACCATTTATAATCTCTGTTTTGCCCATTTCACCTTTATAAATAACCCCACTGGTGACCATCCTGTATTCATAGGAGAAATTAGCTGGTGCTATTCCCTACCAGCTCAGCACTTTTAGCAGCAGCCTAAGTTCTCTATATGGTAGAGAAAGCCCTGACCACATTAAGACGTGTTATTTACTTTGTGTGTATTCTTCCAGGAACACCTTGCCCAGACCTCAGGCCTCCCGTCAATGGAAAAATTGAACCTATCCAGTCCAAGTACACATTTAAAGACCAGGCCCTAATCAGCTGTAACCCTGGGTACCATGTGGTTAAGGTGAGAAATTTTACATCTTTCTACAATATATATATATATATATTATTATATATATATATATATATATATAATATATATTATATATATTAGCATTCACAAGTTTGTAGTCACTTACATCTTCATACGCGTACAGAAATGAGTCTGAAAACTAATGGACCAAAAACACCACAAAAACTCTGAATCGTTTTTGGTCCATGTGAACAAGTCTAATATATATACAGTATATACAATGAAATCCAAAAAGATGAGTCAAGCACAAAATAGCTTCTGATGAGAGTGCAAAAATCACCATTTATACTTTCTCACACTGCATCCATGTAATAATAACACAGGATATTACTGCCAGGAACCCTAATCCTAAACTAAGTATGACCTAGGTGAAGGAACATAGGCCCTGTAACCCTTAATCTGCTCTCTCATGGCTAATAGTATTTTGGGTTTTCAGCTACATCCCTTCCCCTTGTAAAAACAGAGATGAGTAAGTGTGTGCCTTCTATAGTAAACAGAATGTTCTCTTTAACTAGGACAATGTGGAGATGGAAAGTTTCCAGATAGAGTGTCGAAAGGATGGAACTTGGAGCAACCGGATTCCCACGTGCCAGAGTAAGAGAGTGCCTCCTGTGGTTGTGCTAAGTTAACTTGCAGTGTGAATTGTGCTCTGCGCCACTTGACATTTGGGAAATAAAACAAATACAGATATTGTTGTGACTGGCATTTCTTAAAGAATATAATTGCAGCCGAGTGTTTCCAAACTTATAGTTTCTTGCTTTTCTCATGCCTGTTAATTGACTCCTCTTCCATCTTTCATGTTTTAAATAAGCGTTATTTTATATGAATTTTATTACTTATAATCATTATGATTATTTGCTAATTTAAAAAGTGGCCATTTTTTTAAGTAGCACTCTTGAGTAATTGGAAAGATGTTGACTGAAGAGAGTGATGCTGCATAACCAAGTTAATCCTGTTAAGAGTGATGGGAGTTATAGTCCAGTGCTGGTTAAACCAATGCAGATGTGTAACTAAGATGTTATCACCCAGTCAAAGCTGACTTTCCCATTTCTACCACATGCATCTATTGCAAAAGGTATAAAAATGTGTTCTGTAGAAGGTACCCCTGGTCTAGAGGGGTACCGTCAGTAAAAATCAAGTCATTATTTACAGGTTACCAGGAAAAAATCTGTATAAATAAATAATCAGCGACATGTTAACACCATTGGCACTCAAAAGGTTAATTTTACGGTAATTGGGTTTTTCTCTGCATGGAATCTTCTGCATGAAAAACTAATTTCCTGATTTGCTTTTCTCTCTCTCTCTCCTGTTTTTACCCCCCACCCCTTACACCCCCATCTCTATATTTGAATCTACTTTTTCTTTGCATCTCTTGCTTTCAACAAAGCTACAGAAAAGAACATGAGGATGAGCTGAAGACTGGAGTGAGGATACTCTACCCAGTGTCCTGTTGCGATTTGTTCTACATTTACAGAGGACTTTTTCCGTAATGCTGCATAGTAGCAGGAAAACCAAATATGTGTTAATCACAACCACAATCTCCAGGGCAATGGAACAATTAGCCATCTCTGTTCCACAGTTTGGTTTATTATTTTTTTTTTTAAATAACTTGTTACGCAGGCTGGATGGGCTGACTATGGAATGCTTGCTCTTACAAGCAGTAATTTCATTACGCTCAGCATTGCTTTTTTATATTTAAACAACATTCTTTCCAATGAAAAAGTGAAATATTTTTAGCCAAGCACGCAGACTGGATACTTGTTATAAGCATTCTTATGGTATTGTATTTACCCTTTGAGTGCTGGATTATCATCACTTAATAAAGGTTAATATGATGAGCCATAGTAGCAGCACTTGATTATTGGTTAGTAATTGCTCTTGAAGAACCAGGAAAACATATTCTTTTCTTAGTGGTGGATTTATGCCAATACTGGAGTAAATACTAATAGGGCCTTTTCTGCAGTAGGTTTATTACTGGAAAAGACTTGGCTGATTCATCTACTATATGTGCCATGAAGTGTGTCTGCATCAGTAAAATATCTCCATGGTGAACTGCAATTTAAAATTCTGAATAAGTTGTGATGCTTTTTTTTCTTTGACCCCCTAGGGTCTTTGTAGATGACAATTACTACTAAAAGACATAAGACATCTTATTTAACCGTTTAATGACAAAGCCCGTACATGTACGGGCTCAAAATGCATTGTTTTCAATGGGTTTAGGGATCACCCATTGTCCTTAAGGGGTTAATAAACAATTGAAAAGTCACTGATGCAAAGGCTCTCCTCCAAATTGTTGACTTATCTTGAAGGTCAAAGTCTCTACTAAGATGTCTGAACTACATATCAGCTACACTAATACTTGATGCCAGTGGGCCGTCTCAAAGCCATCAATGGGCGTTCACGCCAACGTCAGTGGATGTTCCTACTGACATCGCGGGAAACACTCCCATTTAAGGGGGAAATGGGCGGGGAGTGGGGTATGTCAGGACCCCGCTCCTGTGACCCAGAGGCACCTGGAGAGCTCCCAGGTATGGCTACACTATATGCCTGAAAGTATGTAGACACCTGACCATTACACTTATTTGAGTTTGTTGGACAACCCATTCCAAAACCATGGGTATTAATATGGAGACCCTCCCTCCTTTGTAGCTATAAGAGACTCCAATCATCTGGGGAAGTTTTTTTACAAGATTTTGGAGTGTTTCTGTGGAAATTTGTGCCTATTTATCCAAAAGAGCATTTGTGAGGTCAGGCACTGATGTAGGACAATTAGGCCTGCCTCGCAATCAGTATTTCAATTCCCAAAGGTGTTCAGTGGGGTAAAGGCCAGGGCTCTGTGCAGGCCACTTGAGTTCCTCCACACCAAACTCATCAAACCATTCATTATTGACCTTGCTTTGTGAACAGGGGCACAGACATGCTGGAATATGTAAAGGCATTCCTCAAAATGGTGGCACAAAGTTGGAAGCATACAATTGTCTAGATGTCTGTAACACATTTCCACTGCTCCAGAGTCCAGGGGTACATGCCAGCTGATGCTTGGCTTTCCGCATAATGATCCTTAGCTTGCATGCAGCTGCTCGACCATGGAAATCCATTTAACCCCTTAAGGACAATGGATGGTGCCTAAACCCATTGAAAACAATGCATTTTGAGCCCGTACATGTACGGGCTTTGTCATTAGGGGTTAATGAAACACACAACTCTTGTACTGATGTTGGTCCTATAGGCAGTTTGGAACTCTGTAGAGGGTGATGCTATAGAGGACAGGCAATTTTTACATACTATGATTTCAGCACTTGCCGTCCCCAATCTGTGAGTGTGCCTGGTCTACCATTTAATGGCTGAGCTGCTGTTACTCCTAGATGCTTCCACTTCACGATAACAGCACTTACAGTAAATCAGGAGAGATATAGCAGGACAGAAATTCCACTGACTGACTTGCGGCATCAGTCTATGATGGTGCCATGTTAAAAGTCACTGAGCTCTTCAGTAGAGACCATTCTACTACCAATGTTCATCTATAGAGATTGTATGCAATGTGCTTGGTTTTAATATCATGACTGAACACCCAAGCTCAATAATTAGGAGAGTTATCCACATATTTTTTGGTCATATAGTGAATTAAGAAATGGGTAGAAGACCTGGAAATATCTTATGAAAATAAGATTTTAATGGAGATTAGAAGCAAGTTGAAGGTAATGTTTGGTGGTAGTGTCCCAACTAGTTGTGAGTTGTGCCCAAAACTTTTTTCTGTTCCTTGTATGCCTATATAAGAACCATTTGACCTATCTAGTCAGCCCACTTTTCCTAATGTAAAGACTTAGACTTTAATCAGTCTTGTCTTGTCTTAGATTATTATTATCTTTTATTTATATAGCGCCAACAATTTATGCATCGCTTAATACAATACAGATTAAGTATAGCTTTATGCCTATCTCATGTATTTTTAAATTCCCTCGCTGTATTAGCCTCATTTATCTACCACCCTCTCATTAAAGTAAAAAAAATCCTTACATAACTGCAGTAATGCAGTGCCTACATTACACCTCTAGTAAGGCAAATGTAGTTTGGGTCACTTTAATTAATGGACCATTTGTCTGTATGTCCGCCGTCTGGGGCTGAAAACTATCAATCTGCTGTAGGTTAGAGACATGGATTCAGTTCTAGCCTATCCAGACAGCAAAATAATAATGTTTCTACCATTCCGACATAACAGATTTTGACAACCTCCTTTTTCCTGAAACAGTGGTGAGTAATAGGACATATTATTGACTTAACAAGGAGCTATCATTCAGTCTGTACATGTTGTACCAATTCACATACTAATTTTCTTTAGAAAACTAACCTGCAAAACATCCAGCCTCTATACATTTGATCAGTCATGTTACAAAGCGATCACCTAGTTGCATATTTAGTCAAATCTACTGAGTTTAAAGGGGAAGTCCCATGAAAATATCTTCTTGATGATCATTAAACTTGGAGCCTGCTTTTGTTTTCAGTTATTTTGGATAACTTTCCCTGCTTCAAACACCAAACGGAGCTGATTTTTAACATCAATGCTAATAAAGTCTGGTCCTGCATTACTCAGAGTGTGCAGCTGAGTGATTAAGACCAAGATATTGTACTGGTTACCACAAGACAGTATGATAAGGAGTCAAAGTGTTTGTCTAGTAGATTAAGCTAAGACAACCAAAAAGCAAATGACCAAAATGAAAATGTCTAAAAACATGTTACTAAGCAAAAACTAGAACTGTAGTAAAGAAAAAAATCAGCAATACTTATTTTAAATTTGAAACCATAGGAGTTTCCCTTTAACCTTATCATATGATATTGCGTAGTCTGGGGGTGCGGGCCCTGGTAATGTTGGGTATTTGTTAGGGAGAGTTTTTCACCCTCACAAGAAACGTACAAAAAGTTACATTAAGTTGCTGTGTGTGGACTATCTGATAGTAGCACAAAGCTACTGGGGTATTTCTGCTAGCAATGATTATCATCATCACAGGATCATAATAGTTCTAATACGTCAACATCTCATCACTTACCTAGGAGAGGTATATTAAAACGTATGGCTTGTGTGCATGTTACTTATTGTTCATAAACAATTGCTAAATACCGTATGTTAAAGTAGGGTCATAGACCACAGTTAGCTTTCCTAGAGAAGTTACGACAAATTGACAGGCACCATTTTATTAAAATACATGGTAAACTTGTTTATGTTGTTTTTTTCCCCAGTTGTAGACTGTAAAATACCAAAGGAGTTGGAGAATGGATTCTCAACCTTCCCTACAGCAGGAAATATCACAACATATCAATCATCATTTGCATATTCCTGTCAAGAGCCTTTCTATGAGATGGTTCCAAATATCACCAGTAAGATGATTTCTTTTTGTTTTATTTTTAAAGGCTTATAATGAAAATGGATATAGCTTACTTGGTCCAGGGAGTCTTTGGTCCAGGGTGATACCTTTTATGGGATTATCTTCCATTTAAAAAGGAGACCTCTAAGGTCCCCAAAAGTTATGTGACACTACATCTTTTTCGAGTGTTGGCCCAATAAAAGCTATCACCTTTGAGAGACGCACAGACTCAATATGTCAGTCTTTTAGAACCAAACAGTCTTTTCCCATAAAATGTCTCTTCCTTATGAACTTCAACAAACTTCAATATATAATATAAAATATATATATAATACATATATATATAATAATATATATAATATATATTATATATTGATTTTTGCCTATGTGAGTTGTGAGCCATAATATTATGACCACTGACAGGTGAAGTGAATAATACTCATAATCTTGTTATTATGTCATCTGTGGGACAGTGGGTAGGATATATTAGGGAGCAAGTGAACATTTCATCCTCAAAGTTGATGTGTTAGAAGCAGGAAAAAAGTATAAGGATCTGAGCAACTTTGATAAGGGCCAATTTGTGGTAGCTAGACGACTGGGTCAGAGCATCCACAAAACTGCAGCCCTTGTGGAGTGTACCTGATCTTCAGTGGTCAGTACATATGAGAAGCGGTCCACAGAACGAAAAGTGGTGAACTTGCAACAGGGTCATGGGTGGCCAAGGCTCATTGATGCATGTGGGGGGCAAAGGCTGGCACGTGTGGTGAAATCCAACAGACAAGCTAGTGTAGCTCAGATTGCTGAAAGAGTTAATGCTGGTTCTGATAAAAGGTGTCAAAACACACAGTGCATTGCAGTTTGTTGCGTATGGGGCTGATTAGCCACAGACCAGTCAGGATACCAATGCAGACACCTGTCCACTGTCGAAAGCGCCTGCAATGGACACGTGAGCATGAGAACTGGATGACAGAGCAATGGAAGAAGGTGGCCTGATCTGTTGAATCAAGTTTTTTTTTTCATCATATGGATTACTGGGTGCATGTGCGTCGCTTTCCTGGAGAACACGTCACCAGGATCCACAATTGGAAGAGGGCAAGCCGACAGAGGCAGTGTGATGCTGTGGAGAATGTTCTGTTGGGAAACCTTGGGTCCATTCATTCAAGTGGATGTTACTTTGAAACCTGCCACCTTCCTAAGCATTGTTGCAGACCACGTGCACGCTTTCATGGACACAGTATTCCCTGATGGCATTGGCCTCTTTCAACAGGATAATGCACCCTGCCACAAAGCAAAAATGGTTCAGGAATGGTTTGAGTAACACAGCAATGTGTTCAAGGTATTGACTTGGCCTCTAAATCCCCCAGATTTCAATCCAATTGAGCATCTGTGGGATGTGCTGGACAAACAAGTCCGATCCATAGAGGCACCGCCTCTCAAATTACTGGACTTAAAGGATCTGCTGCTAACATCCTGGTGCCAGATACCACAGTACACCTTCAGAGGTCTAGTGGAGTCCATACGTCGACAGGTCAGGGCTGTTTTGTCGGTAAAAGGGGGATCTACACAATATTAGGCAGGTGGTCATAATGTTATGGCTGATCAGTGTATGTGCATCCAACATTGAAGCCTTGATCTTTCACGTCACTGAACAGGAAGATGTAAGCAAATTATAGATCTTTACCAAATAATCAGATTTTAATCAGAATGCTTTTTATCTAATAACATCTTCTTCTCAGTAATACACATAGTGAGGGTGCAGCTGTAGCACACCCAAGGGAGAAGTGTTCCCTCGATGACATAAAACATACCACCTGTCTTCTGCTTACTCTTTGGTGGAGGACAGTTGAAGAGCTGGTGATCAATGTCTCCTATTGCTCTCCAACTTGCTCCGTATACTCACAAACATTTCCTCCCCGGATCCCAGGATAAAAGGGGTGAGGCCACTCACTCTGCATTACCCTGCAGCATTAAGATCTGGGCTATGCAGTACAGATATTTGGTGGTTTGGAGCTCATTGACAAGCATTCATGTTGTGTCTGTCTTAGACATACACAGTTAAAACGCAGTACTGCCTGTCCACATTGTAATGCACTGTGCATAGGCAGTATTTTTATGCCGGGACAGACTCGCTGAATCAAAATAGTTGAAACCAATTAGATCACTTGTGTTCAAAGCATGGATTACTAAAATCATGGTCTCTTTGCAGCCCTCGAAGCCTGGAGTTTACCACCCCAATCTTTTCCAAATTTAGCTTGGAATGTATAAGTGTATCCAAGTGTAATGGTGCCCTAAAGGTCACATAAACCACAGCAAGAGTGTTCATAAATGAAAGTGTAGGTAACGTGTATATTGTACGTTAAAAAAGTATGTTTTTTTTAATATAGAACCATACATCTGCAATGCTCGAGGGATGTGGATCAATGAGGACGTTGGCACTGAGCTTCCAGTTTGTCAACCAGGTACATGTTATATTATTTCTTATGTAATGTTGCTTTGTCTGTTGTCAATTTCTGACTCCGGCTACCTTGCGGGATGTGGGTAGATATCGGCGGGCCAGCCTGATTACTTTGGTGTGTGGCCCTGCTCATGTTGCCGGATATATGCAATTATTGGAGGGGAAATGGGCAGGTAATGGGGTGTACGGTAACATCCAGAGTGTGTCTGTAGTGACCAGGTATGTGAGTGAAATGTTGGAATAGGATTATTGTTGATGGGGAAATACAAGAACTCCAAAAAACATGTTCTCTGTACTGTTCTTTGTTGCTTATCAAAAAACTTTGTTATGATACTATTATTTTTTCCTTCATATTTCCTTTATACATATCAGAAAAAGTGAGAAAATATCTACTTCAATGTATATAGTAATCTCAAGAGGCGAGACAGCATGGTTTTCATGATTGATCCCACTGCTATTTTTTTGGTATTGCGAGGAAACATAATCTACATTTACACATAATCAATTATTTGGACTAGTGTATACATTTTGCTGCACTTTGTGAAATTGACATATCTCATATAACACTATTGTCTTTATGTGCAAAATAGCTTATTTTTCCATTCCCAGCACCTCTTCACGAATATAACGTTACACCTCACATCACCCTTAGCCACGCCTTGGAACAGGGGCTGTAGTACAACAGCTAGCGTTGTGAGGTTGACCAAACCTGTTCTGCCGTATTCTGAAAATCTATAGTTCATGGATAAATGTGCAGTGTAGAAAAGGGGTCAAAGTTTAGAGATCTTTGCCATTGAGATGTTCATGTGGGATCAGCAATTTAGACCTGACTTGAGGAGTAGTTTAATGGTTACTGTTATTAAACCATGAAGTAATGCACTGTAACAATGTCTAATATTTTCTGACAGTATAAAGTCCCACGAGACATCCGCTCCAGACAGCTTAAACACCAAATTTTCCAGCCATTCACAATTTCCTCCATAACCTTGACGTTTATATGTGAATCACATTAAAATGTTGGAACGTTGCTGAAGCTGCAATGTATGGTCCTGTATTTAATATGTAGTTATTGCTTTGCTAAGGCAGCAGTCCCCGTGTGTTCACATTATATGGAAGCAGTAATGTTACACTATATTGTTGTGATTGTCTTCCTATGAGTCTGTTCCGCTGGTGAAAGTGAAGCATGAAGATTATTCATCTCGGAGGGTTTTTTTCTTTTTGCATGTGGAAGAACCTCCTTTCTATGATGTGCATGTTTCTCTTCGCTTGATGCTGTGAACCACTGTCTATGATATAAAAAAGATGGTGGAATGGATCAGGCTCTCCACTATAAGGTATTCAAAGAAAACAGGTATGCAATGATGCATCGTGGCAAATGTCACTGATGCATCATTGCAAGTAGATTATGCCACCCGTAGACCAGTCTCTCTGATGACTGCTACACAATTAACTTTTGATAACTGAAGTGCACCACAATGTTTAATTTACACATTTTTGTTGACTTTACTTATTGGACCTATAACCTTAAAAATACATATATAAAATGTGTCATTTTTTCTATTTTCTTTGTATGAAATCCCCCATACCCCTTTAAGAGTGCATCTTATGATTATGGCATAATCTACAAAGTATAAACATTATTTAGTGTCCATATATCATTCACTGATAACATTTATTTGTTTTGATTTTTGTTGGGCAGTATGTGGAAAACCAACCCGACCACTTCCTGAGATATTCAAGCGTATCATTGGGGGACGCAACGCAGAGCCAGGATTCTTCCCCTGGCAGGTTCTGATTGTGGTGGAAGATATGTCTCGTGTTCCAGAAGACAAGTGGTTTGGTAGTGGAGCCTTACTTTCTGACTCCTGGGTGTTGACAGCCGCTCATGTTTTAAGGTCTCAACGTCGTGACAACACAGTGATATCTGTGTCCAAGGAACATGTCACAATCTACTTGGGGCTTCATGATGTAAGAAATAAGGCAGATGCCATAAACAGAACAATAGAAAAGATTATATTACATGAAGATTTTGACCCAAAGATTTACAACCATGACATTGCACTAGTAAAGCTGAAGGAGAAAGTCAGAATGAATCAATATGTAATGCCAATCTGCCTGCCTCAGTTGGAGCACGAGTTGGAAGGTCCTGAACCAAATACCCTGGGCCTTGTGGCTGGATGGGGCATTTCCAATCCTAACATCACCGTAGATCAAGTAATCAGTTCGGGCATGAGGACACTTTCTGATGTACTACAGTATGTCAAGCTGCCAGTGGTTCTCCATGCAGAGTGTAAAACAAGCTACGAGTCTCGCTCAGGAAATTACAGTGTTACTGAAAACATGTTCTGCGCTGGATATTATGAAGGAGGGAAGGACACATGCCTGGGTGACAGTGGCGGTGCATTCACTATTCAGGAAGCTGTCACAAAGCGATGGGTGGCTCAAGGTTTAGTGTCGTGGGGTGGGCCTGAAGAATGTGGAAGCAAACAAGTCTATGGAGTCTATACCAAAGTATCAAATTATGTGGATTGGCTGGATGAAAAGTTGAGCACTTGAAAGGATTAACCACCCACAAATCTAATGTTACTTGCCTATTGTCACTTCAGCAGTGCTGTTTTACTCTGAGGATACTCTATACATTTCTGCATGTATAAAGTAACCAACATCACCATACTTTTTTAATTAATATTATTTTGTACTGTTAAAATAATTAATAGCATCTTATATATTTAAATAGGATATGCATTTTCTTACTATCTAAATAGAATGCTATTACCCCAGCAAAAACACGGATATATATAACTAAATAAATATTACACAAATATTTTTCTTTGTATTTATCTCATATACCTAGTGATCGAGGGATTTTATTGGGGAGTGACACAAGGTTTATATCTGGTACAAAATCATATGAACAATAACTTGTAATTACTTTAACTGAAATGGTTTGTACCATTAGCTTGTGTTATGAACCTTTTGGTTAAGATCAAGTTTTGTGTCTTTGAGAGTGGGGAAACACTTGGTCTTCTGGCTTTGGGGCCAGGAGGGTTATGGAGCTCGAGGGTTGGATCACCTTGGTTAGGTCCACGGGGGTGCCCAAAACGTGAGTTTGTTTTCGTGGGGGTTGTGTAAATTCACCTTTACTGTCAGGCTGGTTAGCACACCAAGCAGCACTTGTGGACCCTTCTCACACGTCACTGCCCTAGCCCATGGCTGGAGTCAGCTATGGCATAGATGCTGTGTTCACACACTCACTTTTTTGTAGTTTTTGAGCACATGTGATTGTGTACACTGTTTTTTTGCAATGGAAATGCTGCTGTAGGGCCAAGTCTGACGATTTGGTATTTGGTGGGGGTAGGCTGGGCCATTTGGCCTTCACCCATCCCTTTGGGCTGGGAAGAAAAGAAGGGGTTACATACCCCCCACATAGGAAGTGCAGCACCAGAGGAGGTATATTTGGGGTCCAATTTCCATTGTGGCTCTACCACAATGGAACAGTGGATATACCTGACACTGTTTCTTCACATTGACATTCACAATACATTTAGACTTTCAGAATTTAAGCCAATAAATATCCAGGCTTTGCACACCAAAAATAAAGTGCTTTAATGTGCAATAAACATATCTGCATACATGTGGTATACACGCATATAAGTGTCCTGACTGTGTATGCTATTTAAAGTTAATATCAAATAGCTGTGAATTGTTCATGTGGTAACAGTAAAATAAGTCTTCCACATATTTATAGCAAGACAGAATGGAATTTCTAAACCAGAGACCTGGAAAATCTTAAAACATATTATGCAAATCATTATTTGATAGAATAGTATAATCTCTGTAAAAAGCTTATAAATCAATTATAAGAAAGTTTGGCTTTAACCACTTACGTCCCCAGCCACATTTTGGATACATGGTTGGCAAAGTGGACCCATGTGTCAACCATGTACGCCAAATTAAGATGGCCTTTCTCCATGTTTTCAAAGAAGCATCTCATGTTAGAAAGACTTCCGATGCAGACAGAAGCATTACATCTACATCTGTAAAAGGATACAAAATATTTGGAGGCAAGATTGGTACATGGAGTAGACAGCTTAGTGTTAATTGGTCTACCACTTGTGTAAAAAATAATAGTCCCTGAGTTCTGGCAGCTGCTGAATTGTTGGATCAGCATGTGGGAACAATTGTCCGATGCCCGCTAACATGCAGGGACCACACTTTGTGAAGTGCCTCCCCAACTGCCAAACCCTTCCCCATAAATAAACCATCATAGGCTGCATGCAAATTCATGTACAACCACATAATGGGGGGGGATCAAGCTTTTGA
Organism: Spea multiplicata; assembly: GCA_009364415.1. Classification (NCBI taxonomy): domain Eukaryota; kingdom Metazoa; phylum Chordata; class Amphibia; order Anura; family Pelobatidae; genus Spea; species Spea multiplicata. The sequence continues at coordinate 67,093 of VKOC01046745.1, read as the reverse complement.
GAAAAAATATTTTGTAATGTTCATAATTTGGCTTTGCATATGTGGGAAAAATTATTTATTTTCATATTTTCCAATTTAGTGTGAGACATGATTGGTTTTATTTCTGTTTTTAAGTAGCATGTTTGTTTTTTTTGAGGACACTTTCATACCAAGACCATTTCTTTATTTTCTATTGACAATATTTTAAGGCAATGCTAAATAGAAAATGATGTCATGCACATCAAACATTCTAATTTAACTTGTTATATGAATAAAAGTACAAGCGGTTTCATCATGAAGCAACACATTTTGCTTCATGATCTTTCCATTTGCATGAAATTTGGTGGGATTTTTTATTTCAGAAAAGAAAATTGTTGTCACTCTCCCTCATTCAATGTCTCTCACACTCTCTCACTGTCTCTTTACCTTCAGGAGCCTTCCCTTCATCCAAGTGAGGAAGAGTGTGTGGCCCAAGGCCCCGCCCTGTTGCAGGAGTACTACACCAGGCCAGAATGATGCAGACAGATCCGCGGAGAAAGAGGAGCTTTTCTACGGTTCTTTTTCTCTGTGGATCTGTCTGCATTATTCTGGCCTCTTACAGAACTTCTGTAACAGGGCAGAGCCACAGCATGCCCCACGGGGATAGCCTCTCCTCAATTCTTCCAATCAAGGAAGAGTGTGCGCTCAGAGGCTCCGCCCTTTTTTAAAAGTACTTTGAGAGGCCAGGTTACCAGAGCGGATAGCAGGGACAAGCGGACCAAGCAAGAAGACAGAAAAAGGACGAGCCAAGAAAAGGAGACAGGTACACAGAAGTGGTTGGCGGAGAAGGTAGTGGCACATGAGAGAGAGTGGGAGAAGAGCTTGAGCGAAAAAAACAAAATGCAAATAATATTTAGTAGTCTTTGCGTCATTTTCGTTTGTTTCATTGAGGGTCCAAGGAATTCTTTTTGGACATTCATACGAATTAAAGAAATCAGCAAATTCCGTTTAAAATGAATGCACAAATCTTGTTTTTACACTTCTGCTGTTGAAAAAAAGAACAAGGGCTAAATTGTTACAAAATACTCAAAAATTCAACTCCTTATATATGTACACACAAAAAGTCAACAAACCCTTTGGAATTATCTGGCTTAATTCTGTATCAATTGTTCATAAAACGTGATCTGGCCTAGAAATATAAACAACTATATACAAGCACAATGTTCTTAAGCTAATAACACACAAACAGCGATAGTCTTCCATGTCTTTACTGAACACACCCATTAAACATTCACAGTGCTGGTGGAAAAAGTTAATGAACCCTATGATTTTATAACTGATCGAACCTCCTTTGGCAGCAATAACCTCAAACAAATGTTTTCTGTAGATCAGACCATTCTTGCTTACAGAAAATGACAGTGTTGTTTTTATGGGTTTAACCCATTCTCCTTAAGGGATTAAACTCAGCCATATTCTTAGGATGCCAGGTGTGAACGGCTCTTGGGGTCATTCCACAGCATCTCTAATGGGTTAAGGTCTGAGCTCTAACAGGCAGATTTTTTAAGCTATTTTGTAGTAGATTTACTTTGATGTTTAGGGTCATCCAACTTTTGCTGAACCATCCTGATGTTATGCTGTATGTATTCCTCCTTGTATGTACCCCTTAGCTGTACTTCGCTGTTGGGATGATGTTTTCATGTTGGTACACAGTATTTTTTTTACACCATATATAGTGCTGTTTGTTCTTCTCAAACAATTCAACCTTAGTTTCATCAGTCCACAAAACATTTTCCCAGTAGCATTGTGGAGAATCAAGGTGCTGTTAGGCAAACTTCAGGCACATAGCAATGTTTTTTTGGAGAGCAGCGGCTTCCTCTGTGGTGTCCTAGCATGGACTCCATGTATGTTCATTGTTTTGGGTATAGTAGACTCATGAACAGAGACATTAACCAGTTCCAATGATTCCTTTAAGCCTTTTGCTGTTATGCTAGAATTGTTTATTTACCTCATTGAGCATCCTGAGTTGTGTCCTTGGAGTCATTTTGGTTGGATGCCCACTTCTAGGGAGAGTAGGCACAGTAATAAATCATCTCATTTGTAAATGATTTGTCTAACTGTAGACTGATAAGTATGTAAACTCTTTTAGATTACTTGGTAACCTCTAGGTTTATGCAAATCAACAATGATTGATTGTAGCAGTTCTAAGATTTATTTTTATGAGGTATGGCTCACATCACAGATGTTTTTTCAGTATAGCAAACTCAAAATGTTTGAGTGTTTTTTTGTGTCAAAGCAGCTCTAAAACACAGCCCCAATCCTGTTTCATTGATTGGACTCGGAGTTTGTTAACTCCTGACTCCTAATACCTTTTGTTGAAGTGATTAGCCTAGGTGTTCACGTACTTTTTCCAGCCCACACTGTGACTGTTTGGAAAATGTATTTAATATGGGCAAGAACAATTGTTGATTAATGTAACTTAGATGAAATTCTATCATATTTTTATATGATCAAATAATTATATAATTTTATATATACATAAACATAAATGCTAAATATACCAACGGGCTCACTTATTTTCTTGCCACTGTATATATCATTAATTATTGATAATATCAATAATAATGAATGATACTATAATAAATTAATACATTAAAAACTACATGGGTTACATTTATTCTAAAATGTAAAGAATTTAAAATTATATACCTACTGTATGGTTTATATCAGCTACACTATTCTACACTGTACTGCAAATTAGACAATTCAAATTTCATGTAGCAACAAAAAGGGTTAGTGTGTGTATTTAGGGACCTCTGCGCATGTGCTATGTGTAAGGTTTCCCTTTTTGGGGGGCACGTTAATTCTAGTCTACGTCCATCTATAAATCTGTAGACATGTTTTTTAATAATTTAGAAAATGCTTTAAATTTCCACAGACCCCATTGAATTGCTTGAGAGGAGATGTTTCCTAGCTTTCATTATTAGCTGTCATTGTCTAGATTCCACTCATAAGAATTTGATTTTATAAGGGTTATTGATAAGTATCTTTATAAAAGGTAAATTTGGTGACAGTGTACACCTCTCTGAAAATACATTTCAGATATTCTTCATTACGTAGCATGATTACTCTCTATAATATGAAAATCTGCTTAATATATGCGCAATGACAATTCACTATTTGCTGATGTGCTCTCTATATCCAGGTTTTGGATTTTTTCAAAAAAGCATTTTAATAAAGAAAAACAATGAAAATAAGATACCAAATAAGGCAAAAATCCATGCCCCCAAAAATAAAAAAAAACAAATATCACCAGGACAACCAAATAAAAACCAAAATGTAGGAACTACAAATAAAAATTAAAAATGTAAAAATCCACTGTGTCTTATCCAAGGAAAAAAAAAGTATCCCATAAACAGTCTTAGGTGCTCAATACAATACAATATTAGTGGGAATTCAATAGCTAAAAAAGAAACCAAACATAAGTGCAATCAGTCTTTCAAACTCCTCATTGATAGCCCAAAAAGAGAAACTGTTCAATGTGTCGCTTCCAAATATCATGAACAGAAGGGCAGGCATCTTCATCTCAGCCCATATGTGGAATGTATGCTTGATATGTAATAAAGTGTCTTTGAAATTAATATGTTAGAATTATTTTTTCTTCCTGTCTAAATCACGGAAAAGCACACACGCACTGCACGGCGTGAAGACGTGCACAAAAAGCTTGGGAGTTTTCATATGGGCTAACATGAAGATCCCCGCCATTGTTCATGATACTTTGTAGCGATACAATAAGACACGACATATTGAATAGTTTGCTTCTGGTATTCGCTTTTTGGGCTATCAATGTGGACTTTGAAACACTGATTGCCTTTATGTTTGGTTTCTTTTTGATCTACCGAATTCCCAATTCACAAACCTTTTTGGGAAGCGCCATAACCTTTCTGCTGTATCAAATCGCCCTTAGCGCTTCCTCAGCACTGCGGCACATTTTTGTAAGAATCACAAGATGACACTTTTTATGGTCCAATAGCTAATACTTCCCGTTTGTTGGCATAAATACTATATTTTTAAGGTACACGTCCAATGAATCATTTTTAGCTGGTTTAATGAAGAACATTTTTGAAGAGGGTTGAGAAAAGGATAAGCATGGGACATTCAGCTCTTTAAAACCACCAGCACATTCCAGGAGATGATTACGGTAGCCAATTTTCTAAACTTTTAATGTTATATATTTCATAATAATGACTATACCTTTATTGTGTAAAATACGTACCAGTTAAATAAAATGTGGTGCAATCAACGGAATGGAGCTTGGCATTTCATTCCTCCAGATGTTAAAAAACCTTAAGTATTGCACAATCTCCATGGAAACCTTCTTTATTTAGCCAAAATAAGTCAAACTTGTTTGAAAGGGAATAAATGTGTACAACAGTTCTAATACATAGTATTTGGGAGAACATTTTTGAAGTTAAAACTCAAAAGTGGTTCATGTCCCAATATCTCACAGAAAGCAGTAATTATTCCCAGGTATTGCATGTTATTGTGCAATATACAATAGGGTTTAACCATCATTACATTGTCACTGATTGAGGCCATGTAATCAACGTGCCACAGACAGATGGTCTGAACAAAGATCCATCATAATCGTAAGTATCATTTTCAGATCTTTTTGCCTTTTTGCAATCTTCTACCTTATGCCACACCATTCAATTTAAGGTTCTTAAAGGTAATTGTATTTCCAAACCATTGGTAAGAAAAGTACAAGCTCAAATATGTGGCAGAAAAATGAAAAAAGGAGGAATCAGAATTATTTTTGGGGTGTCCATGGGAACTGACACTACACTAAGGGCATTGGTTTATTGGCATTTGGGCATTTAGGAAAACTAGTCTTGTGTTGCATGACAAACACTATATAGACCTGAAATAAAAAGAGATTACATCAATTTTATTGGAATTAATATGAAACCCTTAAACAGATCTAATGTTCTATGAAGGGAGTGCAATTGTCATTGGTTGCACAAGAAATTGGTGTTATTATGTGTAAGGATACTAATAATGTGCAGTTTGTGCTAATTATTTAACTTAATATGCCTTTATATCCTAACTGCATATTATTAAAAAACTACTTTGTTTGCTTTGGAGTAAATCATATATTAAATTACAATGAGTTCATTTGCAAACTAAACCATTTGCTCTAACTGCAACTATTAACTTCCAATTTCAGTTTATTCTAGATTGTAAGCTCTTTTAATCAGGGTCCTTCTTACCTTTTATTTCTGTGAGTGAAAAGTGTTATGTTATCTACTATTTGTTATGTCTTTTTTACACATTGTACAGGGCTACAGAATATGATGAAAAAAATAACAATTTATACCATTTTGTGACGCAGCCTTTTAATGCTGCTTATGCGACATCTACTGGTGAATTTGAGGAAGTGCATCAAAATGTCAAACTGATGCATCCTAATGGGCATACTTGAGAACTTCTCAGGTCTGACCTCTTGAGCTCTCACTTTTCTGCTCCTTACAAGTTGAGGAGACAGGGCTGGGGAAATGAGCTGTATGCGGAGATTATATATATATATATAATATATTATATATATATAGTATATCTTGAACAGTGAAACCAAATTAATATAGGGGTGGGGCCTTCATTCTCTAAAGCGCGTATTGTCAGTCAAGTTAAACCAAAAGTTAAGTTATGTTTATTATCTGAACAAGAAGGGTGCTAGAGGGAGCCATGAGAAAGACCTGCCAACAGCCAATCTTGAAGCTAGGGGTCATAAACACATATAACAGGTATATTTTTTCATCTGTTGCCACCTTCATGGATTAGTATTATTTTTGTTGTACATTGGGTAATACAAAACTTAATTTGAGTTCAATGAAAATTCTGTTTTTCCTATGGTAAGTATAGATGATGCAACATAGAAACATGTCTATGCTTGTTCATTTATTTCAGATTATATTTTCCACTCTTGCCACCAACCCTCCTCAAATATTATTGAAAATTATTATATTTGTAAAAGACAGCCACCACTGAAAAATACTTGGTCAGTTATTAGGTATAAAAGCCTCTTTGTGCATAAACAGTTCAATCAGCATGAATAACACAACGTTTCTGTCTGGTATTAGCATGAACACCACAGCATTTCTCTCTGGTTTAAGGTGGTTAATGAACATCTTAAACACCTCCTTTGTCTTTTGTGTATCAACTATCATCTTTAATGCATGCCATATTCATAATAGTATAACTATGTAAAATGATTTGAAGCTGAACTGGATCTTATAAATCTTACGTTATCTTCCCTTATCTTACATTATTTTTCAGTGTGTGGAAAGCCACGTTTTTCCAGGTCTAAACTGGCAAAAATTGCAAAAGGAACTATAGCAACAAGAGGAATCTCACCCTGGATCGCTATGTTTACACAATCTGAAAGTCGGTACCCATTCTGTGGAGGGTCTCTGATTGGTAAGGAAAGAAAACTTTGAGAAAATAAAATTGGGTTACATCTTTGCAAAATAGCATCTAGCAATTACACAGTAATCCAACATAGAAAAAAGACATTCATGACTTATCAGCCAATAACCGAGTATGAACAAAAAAGGATAAAAATAGTAATAAAGTTCTTGTCTTCAATCAATAAGAATGCAATTCCGCCAAATGCTTATCTATTACATCAAACAGATGCAATATTTTTTACACCAAAATAACAGGTCAAATAGAATGGTATGAAACAATGAACTCAAGTACAGATATACATAAACTCTATATACATCTGTAAACATCACTGGCCGTAAAAATATTTTTTTTTAAAATAAAGACGTAAAAGAAATTCTAATTAAGAGAACGGAAACTTTACAAAATAAAAGACACATAAAAAGAACTGTGCCTCTACATCAAAACATAGAACCTTCAGCCTAATCAGGGAATTATACCATGCAGTATACATTATGTAAGAGCCCATTCCATATATATAATATAACATATGTATTTTAGTTTCTCCTCTCCAGTACCCTTCCCCCCCAATAGGTCTCTCCTAGCAGATAATACATCCACCTGCACCATATCTTTTCTTAAACAGGTTGTGTATAGCCCCCAAAGGTGGGACATCTCCTCATATAGTCTGTTTGTACTTAAAACCTACATTCTCTGTTCTGGTGAATGGGAGGGTGAATCTTGAGATCTTTCCAACTCCACACCAGTTTATTATGTGATAGAGTTTAGACCACATCCCTTAAAGTTTGACACAACCCTGTCTGATGCCCCTGGTGTCACACTCCCTCCAGCATATTCTTGACATTGTTCCTGGAAACATTTCGGCTAGAACAAGATGCTACCTATAAAATATTTTACGCAATTCTTCTGTATGTTTTATAGAGTGTGACATCCCCACATAGTTCTTAAAAGATTGATGCCATTCCTCTACTGAAAAAATCTCTTTTTCCACATTCGTCCATAAACCCTTTCTTATAATCAGTCAAAGGGGAAAGCAATAAGTAACAGGTTGAGATACCCTTTGCAGTGCATGGGGTGTGTGAGCAGAGTTGGGTGATCTGATCTTCCCAGGAAATACGGTCATCAGAAATTTGCAGAGAACCTTGACTATAATACAGTAAGGTTATAATACATTATCTGTAGATAGTATAGTGCTTAGTGCAGATATTAAATTTGTTTTGTAACTCTTGAATAGAAATATATGCTCCAGGTTTGCCAATCCAAGTGGCTAACCACAAATCTGTTAATGGTGTAGCATAGGATATCAAAGAGAAGGTCGGAATGCTTTTCCTATACCTATCCTTATATATCTTCAAGGGGGCAAACGTGGTAGGTAACAGTAACAAGGGTGGCGTACGTGGGCCGGAGGTGCCTTAGGTACTCATAAAGGCTGTGGGATTGTGTATGGGTATATAAGAAGGTTTTCCTTCCATCTACTCTTGCCAAACAATCCCTAGAGGCCTGTGACATAATGACTTGTGCTATTAGAATTCAGTGCATTAGATATCCCCAATCCCTAAGTTGCACCTGCAAATATTTAAAAGTGGACTCTTGGTCTTTTGCAGTTCCAAATACACTTTTTAAAGGAAAGTTTAATTTCCTTTAAAACTCTCAATGGAATCATTATCGGAATGGTACGCATCACATAGACTGGTCAAAACACTTAATGGCAGCAGACATGATATCCTTTACAGAAAACACATACCCATGCCATCAGGCAAACTGGAGAACATCCTGATGCCCATGCTCATGCAGATCTTGTCTCTTACAGATGTTGACCCACTAAGGGACATGAGGCCACAGGCCAAAAAAGTGTAAGAATACCTTTTTAATGGATGCCATTTATTGTCAACTGGCCTTAAAATGAACAATTTTAATCCCCTGATGTCTGGATGATCAGCATTTTTAACCTTTAAAGTTATAGACAACTATGAATTGTTTACTCGGTGGCACTCTTAAGGGCTCTTCTTTTGTGACCTCTATAAAAATAGCTAAAAACTAATTTCTGATGTGTAGTAAGGCTGCCAATTGGCAAGAGGGACATTTTGACTACCACACTTTGGTTTAAAAATATCATGTGGTATGATGCACAGCTTGCCACAAAGTGGGCATGTATAAATTGTTTAATGTGTGCTTCCCTAAATAAAATATAAACATTTAGGATGTCACTAAAACTTAATAGAGTGCTGCAACTCCACAGTAATGTCTCCTGGATATAATTTATCTTGCCTCTTGGGTATGGTGCCTCAAGCCGCCATACTAATCCATAGTAATAAAATGTAACTTTTAATCCCTCATAATTAAAACTAAAAATGTACTTTATAGCACAGGTGGCCGTTTCTGACCCGTTTCATCCATTTTTTTTGGACAAATATGATAGGTAAAATGTACTTAGCGAAAGACCAGCCAGCAGTGGGGCTAAAGATGGAGGTAATATACTGTGGCAGGATGGCCCGATTTTTGACGAGAAACTCCAAATACAAACATCAGAATAAAAGTAAAACATGGTTTATTGTGGCTTTTCTTTAAGGTACACAGTGCTGTGCTTCACAGTAGCAAATAAACAAAACACAAAAAGAAATCCTACTCCATTTTGGAGACTATGTATACAAAGTATTCCCTCACTAACCAACTGGCCAGCTAATCCAGTTCCCAGTCATAAACTGAGTAGTCACAGCAAAACACAAGTTTGTTTAGACCGTACCTTTTTTTAGGGCTTAGGGCCACAAAAAAGTCTCAGGGCCTCTGGCTTAACTGCCTCTCTCCCTGTTCTCAGACGCCTAATGCCTCCAACGGCTGACTTCCATCCATTAACCCTTTAAGGCTGGGAAGAGAGAGCGCTCCAATCTGCAACTGATATAGACAGCCTTCCTCACTTTACCATAATACATATATGCACATTTAACAGTGGACCCTCACCACTCTTGGGCCCTAGAGCAACTGCTCCATGTGACCCATGGTTAGCCTGCTTCTGGCAACCATTTTTCAATTGCATGTTTCTATTTATCCTGTTATTCTAAGCATCTGTATGTCAAATTCCCAGGTAACAAATGGATTATCACTGCTGCCCATTGCCTCCACAAAGAACTGACCCCAGATGAACCTGTTCTGAGTCCCTCTGACCTGATCGAACTCTCATCATTCTATGTGATATTGGGTAGGCTTGTTTAATTTTTCTGCTTCAAAACTCTCAGTCATAGTATATGTTTTTCAAAGGGACTATTAAATTATTGCACAAGAAGCGCAAAGAAGGGGTGGACAGGCTAGCTGGAGCCCCCTTGAGCCATGCACTGCCACTATGCAGACATTGTTTAGCTTACCAAGGCTTATGTTTTAACTATGGGCGCATGGTGGAATTACCATTGTATATAACCAGTATTATTCTATAGTAACCAGTGTACAATACCAAACCATCATGGAATTAAGACTTCATACAGTATATAGGTAATCTGAGGTTAACTGAGAAAGTCAGTGGCATTGAAGCATAAGTAAATATTCTGTAGGTGATAGCTAGCAATGAAAGCTAGCCAGCTATGAATGTTCTGGAAGCTGTGTTTTATAATATTTTTTCTTAGTCCATCCTTCCACCAATCTTCAATTTTTTCCCCACAGGCAAGCATAGGACATTGAAAAAGGACGACAGTGAGCAAGTTCTCAAAGCTAAGAGAATTATACTGCATCCTGACTACAACAACACTAATTTCCAGCATGACATTGCTCTGGTGGAATTGGCACACGCAGCTTTCCTCAATGACTATGTGATGCCTATTTGTCTGCCAGAAAATCAACCCCAGGCAGGTCATTAACTTTTTTTTTGCTCCCAACATGTCAGTTAAGCTATGTGTGCATTGGTGCTTCAATAAAGGCAAGGTGTGTTGTTTGGTGTCTGCTCACAATGTAATGCAGAAAAATAATATAAACATTATATAAAGACTACGGCATGGTAAATTACTTATATCTCATATGGTGGTGGTGGTGGGTGCAGGTAGAACTTCAATATGAGACTTTCTCTTAAGTAAAACCAATATAACCAATATAACCAATATAACCAAGTGACCTAAAACTATTTTGTCTTCTATTCATTTAGAGGACCATGTGATTGTCAGTGGATGGGGCAAACAGTTCCTGACAAAATTACCGGATTACCTTCTTGAGGTCAGAAACCACTTCATCTACAAGTAGTTTGTGTGCATTCTTTCTTTTTGTATACTGTGCTGTGACATCCTTTTTAGGGCTACCTCTGGAGGCAAGTCATGTTGTTTAAACTTTCCACCTTTACTACCTATATATGGCTGACAAGGTGCGGCAAGCAACATCTTTTTAAGTGGAGTTATTCATTACCACTATTTGCAATATGACATTGGCTCCTATTACTCCCACATTGCCTAAGTATTATTACCTACATGGTTCTATACTTACCTTATTGCTATTGAGAAAATTGAGCAGAATTGCGATGGTAAAGATTATAATATGGTTTCTAGCGCTGGGAAGTGACAACATTGTATGCCATTCAGGTAGCCCTAAGTCATGCAGATCTGTGAACGCTTGCATTGCTGTACCATTTTTTTCCAGTAGATGGCAATCTTTCCTTCTTTATAGTCCTGCTCTTTTACTGGAAGTATACTGTATATTTGCTTTTAACCCCTTAAGGACAATGGGCGATCCCTAAACCCATTAAAAACAATGCATTTTGAGCCCGTACATGTATGAGCTTTGTCATTAAGGGGTTAATGTTTGTTAATACAAATAATAATTTTTGTATACTATAAATAAAGTACAATACCAAATACCTAATTTAGGTGTATACTGTAATCATTAAATAAACAACCTTAGCTGAAGATTCATAGTTTCAAAATAATAAATCTCTCTTTGTGAAATGTAGACTGTAAATGACCTTCTTATTCAATATCCATATGGATAAGCAGAGCTTCAGTATTTCATCACAAGATGTTTTTGGGGATTATGTGTTTGATAACTAATCCTACAAGATGTCCCGAGAAGGTTTTGATGAAAGCTATATGTTGATTTAATCAAGATTCCTCTTTTCCGTGTTTGATGTACCAACACAAATTATTCATCCTTTTTCTTTTTTGAGATAAACAGGGCTTCTGTTTCAATCCAAAGAAACACACACAATCTGATAGTGCTGAGTGCTAGTATGTAAACAAACTATACTTAATTTTTTTAAAAACTTCTTTTTGCTTAGAATTTCTTCTACATAGTAGGTATCACTAATGCACAATAATCCAATTTTTGTTAAGCAGCAGACCCCGATTAGATATGCCCTCATTTTTTTTAATATTCTAGACGGTCAGATCCATCCCTTAAATAGTACCCTACAGGGTAGAATTTTTAATACTTCTGGCTTACAGGGTTTGACGGTAGTGAACAGGGGAGGTATGCTTTTTACATGTAGTGCTTAGGCAATGCTTTCTCGGGGCTTTTTAAAATTATTTATTAATTATTAAAAGCGCTGTTACACAAGATCTCCCAGCAGAAAGCTGCCGGGGGGGGGGGGGTCCAGGCTGTTAATAGACAATACCCTGATCTACTGTGCAGCAGCAGAGAGATGTCCCATCCACTGTGAAAAATGCAAGACGTACAGGTATGTCCTAAGGGTGGTCTTGCCACTCTTTTTCTGGGCATACCTGTACATCTATAGGGTAGTTAAGGGGTTAAAAAGGATCTGGGAAAAAATAGCATATTTAATATGTTCTTATAGATAAGGTTGTTCATCAAAGACTTGCATTGGGCACAGGCTTATGGAAAAGCTTATGGGAATTCACTGTCAGTCACCCACTGAGACCTTGGGACTCTTTCCTTGATTAAATGGCACACATGAGTTAGTACATGTTTAACATATGTGCAGTGACATATTCTGAGGCATTACCTTCAATTATTTTCTTCTTTCAAATCAGATTGATATTCCTGTGGTGGACCACACATTATGCAAGACTGTGTACAAGAATGTAGGAAAAGTTGTGACCGCAGACATGATGTGTGCCGGTTTAAAAGAAGGTACAAAACAGGCTAATGCAATACGTTGCATACTCGAGAAGGGTGTGGGTGATGTTAGAACACTAGGACTGTTAACTTACAGTGTTATTGTTTGCGCTCATGGTTTAGAGATTGTGTGTGTGTCTAGATATCTGCTGTACGGTGTTAGCTTGAGTGCGTGTGTTAGCGTATGGTGTCACAATGTGCAAGTGTTGCATGTTACTATGTGTGTATTAGTCAGGTTTACCCTAGGCTCACCCCTGGGCTGCACTAAGCATTGGTTCAGAATCAAGTGACCTACTTCTTTTGTTTCGAAAAGTAACCAAAATAGAGTTTCTATTTCTATCCTAATACAATTGTTACATTATTTTATAAACCATTTACTCTCTGCCATGGTGCCTCATTTTCTATGAATAATTTTATTCTTATCAGTTTTCCCAGCATTGTCATTCAATATTGTTAGTTTGTCCACCAATATTTCTAATTCTATGCCCTGTCATTAGCTGACTCCTACATATTTGTAAACCATGCATTATTCTTACTCAAAAAGTAGTAACTCTTTTTAATGTTCGAATGGCCGCTTTCCTAGAGCCCTTTTGGAATTATATGTGTTTCCAAAACCATTACAAAGTGGTTGTGTCATCCAATGTTAGTCTTGTTGCAAATGAGGCCTAAGCCCTTCAGACCGATTAACCATTTAATGAGCAACACGTAGAATGTCAATTTGTTTATACATCTAGCCTACTTTTCAATGAATCATGGTGACATTGAATGCCTATGCCCTTGTGTTTTCTTCCAGGGGGAAAAGATGCATGTTCTGGTGATTCTGGGGGTCCGATGGCCACTTTGCACTACCAGAAGAAACATTGGTATCTGGCAGGGACAGTTTCTTGGGGAGTGGGATGTGGCGAGAAGGATTCATATGGAGTTTACTCAAATGTTTACAAGCACCTGGACTGGATCAAAAAGAATACTGGAGTGTTATATTAACAAGGGACATCTTTAAAACACAGATAAATGGTTACTGGAAGAACACTTTCTGTGATCAGTTTCATGCAAAAATTCTGAAATGCAACTTTTGTTGAAATTTTAATCATAAAGCATGGGGATGCCAGCAACCTTGCTGCTTAGTATCTTCTGAAATACAAATTCAACCTTGTGCAAAACAGATTTAGGAAAGCTGTACACTTATCATCAATAGATTGCATTTTTAATACACAATGATTATGTTGTTACTGTTGTGTTTTATTTTATTGTTTGTGGGGTTTGCATTAGCCTATGTTATCTCATGTGCCATGACCTTTATTGTTTTGAGATCAGTTATATAAAATATAAATCATCTATGTCAATAGGTGGACACTATTTGTATAGATAATCAAACCTCTTTTCATAAACCATTAAAAATGCTCCTATTATAAAAAGTTAGCAATTTACTAGCAATATATCAATACATATTTTTCTACACTACCCATGGCTAAAATTAATTACTTAATGTCTAAAGGATGTCACTGAAACATAAATTGTATCCCTGCCCTATTTCTCATTAAGAGCCCTTTAAATTACATACGACATGTAAGGGTGTTTTTTGTTTTGTTTTTTAACTATGACTATATTTACCTTAAATATCCAAGGACATAACTTAGACAATAATTACAGAAGTTATTCAAATATAAATTGTACAGAAGCATTATGATTTCACTGCCCCATAATTATCTAGATGTATAGCTCATAACTGCAAACAGTCCTGAATTTGCGAGCAGCAGAGGGCTGGATGCACATTTTGGCTGAAAACTAGCACAATCCATTCTTGTTTAAAATTAATCATACTCACTAGTACCTGGTATCTGATGTAACAGAGAGCAAGCAGATCTTTATTATACATGTGCAACCATGTATTCTGTCCCTATTTTTTTCTCAATCCTGAGGTATATCAAGTAAATAATTCTGCTCCTCTCACTACAATTCTCAATATTCACAATTATTTAGCTCCATCTTAATTACCATTTTCAGTCACAACCGCCTACTCTGTTTTGCCTCCTCCTTATCTATTTTTACTCATCTGTACCACTCAATGTTTCCGTATGAAATAGATCAGTACTCCTTTAGAAGTCAAACCCGGTCTTAGACATTAAGATTGCTGCTGTATACTGTAATGTGGTCAAATTAGAGTTGTGTTGAACTATATGGAAGGATAGAGGTATACTGTAATAGAAAGGACTCTAATATTTGGAAACTAAGAAAAATCTATACCTTTGTTACATTTGCCCATCATACAGGCCTCGCAAAAACGAACCTCATGAGGTTTAGTGACCATGGATATGCCAGAATATGCAACTGTCTCTACTTCTTCATTATAGCAGTTCTTCTTGATTCTGCTTATCAATCTCTTCAGTACTTCCTGCTTTGTGCCTTCTTCAAATGATCCTGTTATCATGACTCCATTGTTGCATACTCGACATTGCTGCCTATAGAGTCTAAGATAGACTTCTCCCCTCGAATATTGTAGAAGGTGGTAGTGAAAAGTAAGACAGACTCGAGCAGAGCTCCAAGAATGGCGGCATGTTGAACAGGCGAAACTAAAAACATAATTTAAAAAGGACAAACTTAGTAAGAACAAGTTCTGTTTTCTTGCATTTTTTTACTAGTATATTCTCTTCCAAAATAAATCTAAATAAAGTACAAACACAATTTCTATGCACTGACATGTTTTGATAAACAAATAGTACACAAATACGCATTTTTGCAGAATACTGGTAGGAGGAAAATTGTACGAAAGTGAACACTCCCCAATTTCACTATTCCATATAATAGGCTTGTTTGGCCCTATCTAATGCATAGATATATTAGTAAGTTTTTCTTCAAAGTAACTTCACCAATGGAACTATACATGATGCAGGGCCAGCTCAGCCCTACCTACAGGAAAGGGTTACAAATTCATAGTATATAGTGAAGGTTTTTATATTGAAGCCGCAGAGTTAGCTGGAGCTCTTCTGAATAATCAAAACCTAAATTGAGCAACCGGATACTATTTATTTGAGAAAATCAGCCTTGAATAATGTATACTCTAACCATTGCAAACATTCTAATGCTTGCCCTTAACAGGCCAGGCTGCAAATATTTATCTGCTTCACCACAGGTGAGTTGAAATTCATATCACGCATGCAATCTCTTCCTTAAAATGTTCATAACATTACAATACAATATGCTACAATCCTTTTTTAACTGATATTCCAAATACCTTCCAAATGAAGAAGTTTGATAAACCTTCCAGCCTAGGTTCCTCTGGGTGAATGTTAGTTCATCCAAGATATCATTCTTAATCTGCAAGGTCCAGTTGTGGCCATAATTTTGGCTGAGCTCTGTTTCCTGGATACTCTGGAAAGCATCTTCCCATTCATGGTTGCTTTCTGTATTGTCCATTTTATTTTTCTTCTGTTAACTGCATTAAAAAAACAAAGCGTTAAATTGCATTTTAGTGCCATTTTAATTTATATTACCTAAAGATTAATAATAATTATTGCCGTTCAGAAGCAGTCTAGACCAACAAACATGAAGTCAATACCTGTGTTAAAATCTGCTGCTGTCTCTGTGGAAGATTCCGTAAATCTCTTTTTATACACATGGGGAAAGCATGAGCATGGATCAAATTACTAGTATCGGTTTCATTTTTCCAACTGCAGGTAGAGAACAGAAACTCAGAAACTGAAACAAGCTTAATTATTTTCCTTCCTAGCAACATTCCAATCAGCTGAGAGTGACTACTCTTTAAACAAAAAAAAAGTTTTCTTTATTATGAAAACATGAAGATTGAAAGACAGATTGTGTAAAAGAAATCTGAACAACACGGTAAAAGTGCATGTCCTCTATTTAGAAAGTAGTGATATTGCGAAACAGTCATAAACTTTTACTGTGGCTATGGGAAATGAAACTAGACAGTATGTTTTGTCATATGTCAGTAAGGAAACTAACTGGCACAAAATGCTTCTACAAGAATTAGGTTTGTATCCAAATTGAATAAGAACATTTACCATGCAACATATACACAATCTATAACACAAACAGAAAATAATACATAATTTCCCAAAACAGACTATGCACAGTGCAAACACCGACACACATAACTAATTCCATTAATATCTTGTATACTTAATTTTTTTCTCCCCTATAGCCAATCTTACCTACTCAGGGCTTAAAAGGTTTGGCGCTTCAGTCCCCTTACCCTCTTTAGTAATGTTAATATTATTAGGATTTATTGTTGTGAATAGCACCATCATATCCCGTAGCGATGTACAAGAGGTTGACAGAACATAACAAGTAGTGTTTAGCATAATAATTTAACAGTGGATATAAAAAGTCTACACACCCCTGTTAAAATGCCAGGTTCTTGTGATGTTAAAGAATGAGACAAAGATAAATCATGTCAGAACTTTTTCCACCTTTAATGTGACCTATAACGTGAACAATTCAATAGCAAAACAAACTGAAATCTTTGAGAGGAAAAAAACTCAAAATAACCTGGTTGCATAAGTGTGCACATACTTAAATGTTGTTGATTTTATTACAGCAATCAGTCTTTTTGGGTAGGAGGCTATTAGCATGGCAGATCTTGACGTGGCAATATATGCCCACTCTTTGCAAAAGCGCTCCAAATCTGTCAGATTGTGAGGACATCTCCTGTGCACAGCCCTCTTCCGATCACCCCACAGGTGTTCACTTGGATTCAGGTCTGGGCTCTGGCTGGGCCATTCCAAAACGTTAATCTTCTTCTGGTGAAGCCATGCATTTGGATGTGTGCTTTGGGTCATGCTGAAAGGTGAACTACTTCTTCATCTTCAGCTTCCTAATGGGCTCCAGAAGGTTTTGTGCCAAAATTGCCTGGTACTTGGAATTCCCTCCACCCTGACTAAGGCCCCAGTTCCAGCTGAAGAAAAACAGCCCCAAAGCATGATGCTGCCACCACCATGCTTCACTGTGGGTATGGTGTTCTTTGGGTGATGTGCAGTTTTGTTTTTGCGCTAAACATACCTTGGCTTCATCAGACCAAAACACATTTTCCCAATTGCTTTTGGGGGACTTGATGTTTGTTTTTACAAACTTCAGCCGGGCTTGGATGTTTTTCTTTGTAAGAAAAGGCTTCCGTCTTGCCACCCTACCCCAAAGCCCATTCATATGAAGAATACGGGAGATTGTTGTCACATGTAGCACACAGCCAGTACTTGTCAGAAATTTCTGCAGTTCCTTTAATGTTGCAGTAGGCCTCCCTGACCAGTTTTTTTAACAATTTCAGAGGGTAGGGAATGCCCTGGAAAAATCTTGCAAGAGTGCATGAGAACTGAGAGGACAGAAAGAGGTCATCGGATAAGCGGAGAGACCGATTAGGAGTGTATTTAGAGATGAGCGAGAAGATGTAAGTAGGGGAAGCACCATGAAGAGCTTTGAAAGTAAGAGTCAGGCAGCAAGCATGATGGGACAGGGAGATGACCGAACCGTTAAGGAATATTTGTCCTAAATAAACTGTAAAATAATTAAAATGTAATCCTGGAAAATTGTAGTGTTCCTTAAGTCACTGTTTTCAAGTTAGAAATAATTTTGTTCCAATCATTTATTTAGAATATCAACTTCAATATACTTTTCACAGGATTATTTATACCACCTTTAGAATGTAGACCACGGCCTCCAGATATTAAACATTTCTAAAATGACAAAATGGTGCCTACAGCCCTTATGAATAGGTTTAAGAGACTTGGATTACCAGCTAGCAGCCTACTACAAGCTTTATTTTAAGTCAATTCAACTACTAACTTTTGTCAATTTCACTGCCTAACCAACTCAAGTAACCACCTCAACTGATAACATTAAGTAGAACTGAAAACAACTCAAAGGGAGATTTAACATTTAAAAGCTGACCGTGCCAGACAGGTCTTAAAAGGAGCTTGGCTTGTAGTGACTAGATTTATAGCTGTTTGAGTTTGGTTTGTCAAGAACTGTTGAGTTACCAAGTGACCACAGTAACTGACAACTGACTTTAGCAAATACACCAGCCCATTTTAATTGATGTCCTAATACTAAATCTCAAGTTGTGTAAAGTTGTGAATATGTTTTAGAAATTGAATTACATATCTTTTTGAGTCATATGAGTCAATCAAAAGCAAGACTAAATATTGAATTACTGTTTATCTACAGTATGATTCTATCCCATTGTCTTCTTAAACTATAATAGGACATTTCTAAGGGCTAGTCTCCTTGAGACAATTCAGCGCTGTATATAGTAATGTAGGTGAGCAAGAAATATCCTTCATCTGTAGACCTGACAGCTGCTAGTCATGTGATATGTTGGATGGCTTTCCCTGCTCAAACACTACCTGAGCTGATTATTTAAGGCAATGCTAATCAGTTCTTCCAGCTTTAACTAGCTAAAGTCTCAGTCTAAATAATTATGAGTCATTCAATGTGTTTATTACAAGGCAGTAAAATAAGGAGTCAGTGAGTTTGTCTAGTGAATAAGACAAATATAAGACAGCTAGAACACAACAAAATAATATGCAAATAAAACAGCACAATAATTTTGAAAATGTAATTTTAATTTGATGCTAGTAATAAAGTGGTGAGAATGCCCCCTTTAGTATCAAGTAATTTATCAATACTGTGGTAATTATACAATTGCGTACTTTGGAATGAAGATGCGTCAGACTAAATCATGTTTTTTCACTCTCTCAAACGCATGTATCTTTGGCTAACATGCTACCTAAAATTCAGCTCTCAGTGAGATACACACAGCTACACAGTCTACAGCTACACAGCTACAGTCTACAGATGTGTAAGTTGGATATTCTTAACAAAAAAAATACACTGCTAAACAGTCTCCCATCCCACATACCTGCACTTTGATGATTATATCTCTTTGTTTGCACTATGTGGTGAGACAGGAAATGTGGTGTGTTTGTAAATGCTAAAGGATTATATTTACTTTAATTCATAAAATTGATGTGTTATGCAGGGTGAGCTAGAGAGGATGCCCCTTTTTCTAAAGGTTGCAAGGCAAGCCCAACACTGAGTCGCATGTGTTCCTTTGTGATACATCTACTGTATTTCTCCCAAATGCCACACACAGTATAGTATATAGTATATAAAAGCCTTTGTAGAAAGTATTAAAATTATTTATATAATAGAGGAATGTATTAAAGTTCTGGATATTGTCAATTTCTAAAAGTGATTGGCTTTTTGATTCATGTGTAAAATAACCTAGTTCTTGTAAGGGCTTGTAACTTGTAAAGATACATGGAAAGAAATACTAATACTAGAAATACAAAAAATACATCAGAAAATGATGCTCTGTTTTTGATTATGTGCTGCAAGTTATTTTTTAACATTGTTAAATAAAGATAAAGAGGAAGGGAGAAAAAAAAGGAGAAAGGGGACAGATAAAGAGATAGAGAAGAAATGAGCAGAAAGAGGAGAGTTAATGAGAAAGAGGAGACATGGGGAGAAAAGAGAAGGATAATTAGAAAGGGGAGAGAGTGTGTTTGTGTAAACCAGGATGTTTGTGTGTAAGGGCAAGTGTAAATGGGAGTGTGTATGTATGTGTGTAGGAGCAGGCATCTGTGTGTGTGTGTTTGGGCAGGCATTTGTATGTATGTATGTATGTATGTATGTATGATTATGTTAGGTCGTATGGAGGTGTCTGGATATGTTAGCCTATGTGTGTGTCTGGGTACGTTGGACGTGGAGGGGTGGAAATTTGGTTGCTGTGGAGGGGGCATTTTGTCAAGGAGACTTGTGAGTGTGTGTATTTTAGTAAAAGGTAGTTTATACGTATGTATATGGGAGAGGGAATGTTTATACTTATGGGTTTTTTAAAGGGACATGAGTACTAGCAATTCATTTTTTACAAAACAAAAAAAACACCAGGTTTCATAAAAATGACATGATCAGACAACAAAAGACTTTTTGCACTAAATGAAAAAAGGCATGGTCAGGCTGCAAATTCCTCATATGCACCATTGACCCACAAGCCTCACGGACATCAGTGTCTGGCTATTGACATAATGTATTTCCTGGAAAATTGTCTGAGTCAACTTACGTAAGTGAGGTAATGTTACTTGTGTGAGGCCAGATATCCAAACTTTATAGAAATGACCACACACAGATATTGTATAATCATCTTTATTAATGCTACAAAGGATACAGTTTATTGAAGAGTATAGTTATCTAACCACATTGACATTATTTAAGTATCTCACCCAGAGCCCCACCTGCTATTAACCTACTCATAATGTACTAGAGCATTAGGTGGGATGATTTGTATGGTTGGCCAATCAGAATTTCATGTTATGGTAACAATTACAATATTGGTAATTGTGGAATAGTTGTTCTAATTACTTCAATTATCAGTATCCAATCATGTAAGATTTTCAACTTATTTCTTTTGCTTTTTTTCTTGTGAAAAAGCAAATAAAGCTCCAATTCCCACAGCAACAGCAGAAAGTGCAACAGCGCCAGCAATAAAACCAGCCGACACAGATCCTTGCTCTTCGCAAATGCCACTTTGACAAGCTTCACAGTGCTCTTTGTCATGAGGACCATCTGCTTTTACATTGGCTATAGACTTCAGGTCTTCTGTTCCAGTAGACGTTCCATAGTATGTTCTGCAAATTTTGTTGGCCAGATTGCTAACAACTCTTTCAATGTTTTTGATTTGAATATTAGGTGTTTCCATTATCGGATATTCGCACTGACTACATTGTTGCCTGAAGATTCTCATCCTCACTCTGCCAGATCCGTTCCATCTGTTTTGTTGCAAGAGGAACATGATGCTAATCTCAGCAGAGTGCCAGAAACGTCTGCACATTGAGCAATGGAAACTGGATTGAACAAAAACCAACAAATAGGTTTCATTATTTAAAAATGTCAAAAATAACAGATACCAAATTTGTCAACATTTGCTATATAAAATCTATAAAAACGTATTGAACAGACAAAATATGCTTGCTTGTTTAAGTACATTTTAAGGTATCAGTGGGCCCAATACAGAGTATTTTATTGGTCGGCCCCCCTCCTCTGTTAAATACACAGGCATCAAAACGAGGTGCAAATTTAAAATTATTACACGGTATAAACTTAAGCAACAACACCTCATTCTCCCTAGAAACGGACATGACAGTAAGGGTTTCCTTTCAAGCAGTAAACATTTGCACCATTCAGCCCTGGGGGCAAGACAAGCTAAAATGTTCTTTGACATCAACAAAAGGTAAGGCAGCTGTTAAATGCTTATTGAAAGAGTACAAAATGCACATGGTCAGGACTGAATTATGCTGTTAAGGACCTGGCTACATTACAGTCCAACAGTATGGAACTGTAATTTGTATATAAATCTATAGGCTGCTGATCAGTCCAAGTCCTTGAAATCAAAACATCCCAAATGGCAATTGCCCTATTGCCTCCATATTATAATTTCCACGATTCCATAGGATGCATTAACAAACAGAGGAGCTCGCTCATGATGTATCGCAGCAAAGGGGATTCGAAAGCCACAGGCCAGGTTGGTGTCTAAAAGAGTGCTATAGGTTTTCACACCGCTACTAACTGCAATTGTTTTCAATAAAAGTAGCACAAGAAGGTGCAACACTAAAGGAAAGAAAATAACCTCAATAAAGCCTAGTGTTTTAAGCCATACAACGTTATCTCCTCACACTCCAGCACAACAAATAGCTCAAAATATAAAGGTCAGCACTCCAATTATGCAACATATGAAAGATAATTAGTATATCAAAAGTGTACATAGATAGCATGAGACCTCACAAGCATTGCATTTATTAACCATTATGCATAACTGGCGTGCTAACCTTTCTTTACATATTGAACTAACTGCAAAATAATAATATTTATGACTTGCGTTATGTTCTTGCATAGAACTTACTAATTGAAACAGAATTTGACGGTAGATAAAAACCATTCGGCCTATCTGGTTTGCCCATTTTTAATATAAACACTTAAACCTTAATGAGTCATTTGCCTGGTACTTCAGCCTCTACCACTTCTGCTGGAAGGCTGTTCCATTTATCTATAACCCTCTTGGTAAAGTAACATTTCTTTGCATTACATCTGAACCTCTGCAGTTTTAGCTATGACCTTTTGTTCTAACATTTCTTCTGCTATGTGGTTATGAGTGAATTCTTTAATTACAAAAGCTTGGAAATGAACTCCACTTACACCTAAGTAACGAGACCAGGCACTAAATGATATAAAGTAAGGCGGGTTTAAAGTAAGGCAGGTTTAATTTTGGACATGTGCAATTCCAGCTGTATTCTTTACTCTATGTGGGAAAAATTCAAATAGTCTGTTTTATTCAATTGTCAGACAGCTGTGTGGAATATATATAGGTGGCACTACCAACTCCCCTTTCCTCTCCATGTAAATAAAAACCAAATAGGCTATTGCTACTTGCATAAGGATAACAAGACTCTCACATTTGTTTGTGTCTTCACATTGACCAAGGTCTCTGGTAAAAGAATGTTGCCTTTACCTGCCAAACGTTGTTTGTTCATAACACAGCCATCCTTCCTCTTTCTTAAGTTCTGCATCCTGAAACAGACTCCAATCATCAGGGATTCCACACTCCTCCACCACCCTGGAAAAGGTTCTTTGCCAGATTATGTCGGCCATGTTCAGTCAAGAAACTGGTATGTTCTCTGAAATATAAACCAAGAGCATTGCTACAGACTATCCTTCCTAGAGACACAAGATGTCCTAAAAATAAATCCAACAAAGTATTTTTCAAAACAAAAAAGTGTTGTCCTTACATTTTTAAAACAAGAACATCCATTTTTAGGTCTAACTCATTATCTACCTAGGGCATCAGAGTACAGGTGGTCACTAAGCCTGCCCTTGGCTGCCGTAGGAGAACCCATGTTTAATATCTAAAAGCAATGAACTTTGTTTTCAGAATAAAAAACAATGAAAATGTAGTCATCTTCAAGAAATAATTTTAAAAAATCTACTACTCCTTCCCTGCACATTTTCCTTGTCAGCCAACATTTTACACATCTGCTCTTTCTGTCTCAAACAAACTCGCATTCTTTTTAACCCTGTGGTCAGCAGGAATTCCACTAACCAAACCACCTGATAATGTAAAGAGGAACTTTAGCACATCGAATAGTAGTTTTCAAAAAAGTATTGTTATTTTCTATTTAAAATCATTCTGTTTTTTTATGTTTTCAGACAGCTATGGATTATCCATTTGTACGGTATGTTTTCTTAGTTTTATCTTAGTTTTATCTTAGCACTGCATTAGTAATTCTGAGACGTACCTGGTACTTGTTTTGTTCTGTGTAAGTCACAAATAATTCACTTCGCCTTTTATAGTATCTACAAACACTAAACCTGCTGATGACTAATGACTAATGATAAGATTTGCACTGCCCCATATGCAAATAAGTTTCTACTTCTGTCAAATATGATTTTATTTAGGAATATATTGACAGAGTTTGAGATCAGGCTGGTACATTTGATAGGCATATCTACATGTAAGTAAATATTTCCATACTCGCCAATCGAAAACATTTTGGATTGGATTATGTTGAGTATAAGACGGATATATATATATATAGATATATATAGATATATATATAGATATATATATATATATATATATATTAGGGTGGTCCAAATATTTTGGTTCATAAGGTTTGCCACAGTAAATGACCCCTCACCCTCCTAGTCAGAGAGGGAGAAAGGGGTTATCCACATCATATGGTAAAAAAAGAAAACAAACACATTAGTGTTTTTTTACATAACTGTAATTATGATTATAAATTGGATTCAATGGCCTAACCTTTTCGCCTAATAAGCTGTTATCTGATCAATGATAAATGACTCTCTAGGTCACCGATCAATGACCAGCCTCATTAATCATCTGGAAAAAACAAATTGGACTCTTTCCCTCTCATTTCTAAATTGTTTGGGGGGGGGGGAACAATCAGTGGGAGAATAAGAAGGAAACAGTGTAGTTTTAGTTTCATTTATGATGTAGGAAACTAGGAACTGTGAACTAGACCGGTTAGTTGAGATAGTGTATTGTGAAACTTTATAATGCTGATTACTAAGGACGTGTTGTATGCAACGAAGCTGCATGGCACTAGAGACAATGCAGGTAATGAAAAGCAATGATACGCACCTGTGTATAGTGCACAGGTATAACATTACTGTGATACCTACCGTGTCCGCCGCGGTCCCTCGCCGGTCTGCCGCTGGTGGGCGGCGCTTGCGCGATGACGCGCTCCCGTCCTCTCAGTGTGACGTGCCCGCGGCACGTACACAGAGAGGACGTGCCGCGCACACATCTTCTCAGTGTACTGTGCGCGCGGCACGAGCACAGAGGGAGGGTCGCGTCGACGTGGCGCGTGATAACATGCGAGCCGCCGTGGCACGCCCACGACGCACCCGTAGTAATGAGCGAGCAGCCGCGACGAGTCGGCGGCACTCGCAGGGTTATGAGCGGGTTGCCGCGACTCGTTCGCGGGGCTCGACTTATACTGCATCTGCCGGTGTAGCACACGCAGATGCCGTTTTGTTTATTATTTTTGTTTATTGCGCCGACGCCATTAGTGTGCGCCGGTCGCGATGACGTCACGCACATTTGTTTTATTGGTGTCTATAGTTTTTCCCGCCCTTCTTCCTATTTAAACCTCCTGTCCCATTAGTGCAGTGCCCGTTCAAAGAGTCACAAGAGACCTTGGCTTGTTTCCCGTCTCGTGATCCTGAGCTGCCTGCCCCGGCCTTGGCTTGTGTACCGACTTTGCTCCTGTGCTGCCTGCCCCGACCTCGGCTTGTGTACCGACTTTGCTCCTGTGCTGCCTGCCCCGACTTTGGCTTGTTTACCGACTTTGCTCCTGTGCTGCCTGCCTCGACCGTGGAACTTCCTATACCCGTTGTGCTGTGCTACGCTACCGTCTCTGCATTGTGGGTGCATCATCCGTGTTGTCCTAGGTCCCGCATAACAATTACACTCAATTTTGCAAAAAATGTAATCCTTGTGTATAATACACACCAATCAAATTAGGTCACTGACTGATGAGACTGATCAATAATCAGTGACCTAGAGAGTCATTTATCAGATAACTTATTAGGCGAAAAGCTGTTAAAAATAACAAAGATTGTAAAATAAAAAACCTGTAACCACAATTAGAACATTTTGTAAGTGACAAGGTTATTAACAGTTATTTACTGTAGCCATGGCTACTTTTGATATATACATATAATTTGGATAACGAAATAAAGGAAAGATCCTAGTTACATAGTTCCATGGCTACATTATAAACTAAACTAAAAAAACACGGTTTCCTTCTTCTTCCCTCCTCCCTCTCAATCAGAAAAGTGATGGGGTAAACTGAACTGACCGGCTTGAAATATATCCCAAGTAGGACATGGGGCAGAAAAAAACACTTTTGAAAAAATGGTTTTGAAATAGCAGTATGCTACTTTTACTTACAACTTGCAAAAAACATAACATTGGTTATGTCTAAAAACAGGACAATATTGGAATCTATTTATCAGTTTTTTTTAATTTGCATTTGGGCAGAATGGGCTATAGTGGGGCCTGACTGTTGTGCAGAGGAGGAGTAAGCTTTTGGCGGGTATTTAAGGGGTGGAGTTGGGGTAGATTATGTAAGTTTACCTGGTTGCGTGTGCCACCCTTCCTCCTCACAGTGTGCGGGATGGCAGCTTGCCAGGTATCCAGGGGGTTAATGTAATGGAAAGAGAATCGTTGGTAACAACTGGTGGGAGGTTCTTGGCTGTCAGTGCTGGGAACCTCAGGTCAGGGTGGGGGCATCCGGGTATGTCCATTCCTTAAATGGTATTTGGCTCTGGTACCTGGATTACTTTGTGTTTATTGTATATATTTACACGTTTGTGTCATTGTCCTTGTTAACGCACCTATGTTTATTGTTTCAGGTTTTGGCGTGACAATGACTCGAATTAATAAAATTGACTTTGGCCTTTTCTTATCCATAATCAATTGTGTGTGGTGTTATTATTGGGGTTAATCGGGGCCAAGCACAGTCATGCACTGTGCACTGCGCACTGCGCACTGCGTTATCCATTCGTTCCTAGTTTGCCAACTTTTGGTTGCTGGACTATTTCTGACAGCATAGCGCCATCTTGTGGCTGTCTTCGTTACAAGCTATTGTTTCACTAATTGCACTATGTTACCATCTGCTGGCCATTTATGTTATAGCGTGGCATTTATTCTATGCTTTTCTAATTCTGACTTGTTTTTGGAACCTAGCAGAGTGCTATATCGCTGGATTTTCTTTTATCTGCCTAATTTAACACGATGGAGAAATATGTGAACTGATCCATGGGGCCTGCAGAAACGTCATCTGCACTCTATTGCTAAGGATTTTTTTACAACACCCCACACAACCAGACAGTAACCAAGAATCAATTCCAGACCCCCTGCAGCTGCTGGTGGTGGGCACAGCTCAATCTCCTTCCACTAAATCTATGGCTGTAGACACAGCTCAGGAGATGGTCAAAGCTCTATGGCCTCTTTTTGATGAAAAATTATCAGAAATTAAAACTTCCCGGGAAATGGCTTTAGTACAGCTGGCATCTAACACTATAAGGCTTACTGAGGAGGAGTACCTTCATGGGGATTTGGAAGAAGAACTATTCTCCCAATCGTACAAAATTTAATTCCTTCTGGGGAAAAAAATGATTGTTTGGGAAATTGAAGTAGACGGAATACCTTCTCAATTTACCAGAATCCATAAAACAGCACCAGCTATTAAAGATCCTTCAGAAGTGGCTCCCGGAAGCTTTGGGACTGGGCTATTCTGAAACAAAGCATTTATTAATTGAGAGAGCACATAGACTGGGCCCGAGAGGGCACATAACAATGTACGCTCTAGGCCAGTCATTTTTAGTGTCCTTAATTGCAATGACAAAGTCAAAATCCTTGTGTCTTATCGAGCTAAAGATATGTGGATTTATGATGAGGACCAGAAAATTCTGCTTTTTCAGGTCTGCTCTCAACATGTGTCTACAGGGAGAATGGAGGTCTCACAGATTTGTAAAATGTTTACATACAGCTGGCATCCAGCTTGTCCTTCTTTATCCAGCAAAACTGAAGGTTCAGCAAGATGGTCAAACGTATGTTTTCGATAATCCAAAAGAGGCACAAGACAAGTTTTGACCCGCCAGTTGCTTTGGCAGACTAGGAGTCCCCTGAGGTTTTAGAACACGGGACAGGAAGTTTAATTATAGACTCCTAAAACACTGAACTTTGCTCCCTCAATGTTTAATATGATGTTACTGTTTACAGGTTTTATATGTCTCTCTTTGGTGATATATTTTCTGGAACTTTGGAAGCCAATAATCCAAACTTGTACTCTAGGGTGATAGTATACTGGCTACCTAGGGAGGAGGAGTATCAGCCTTCAGTGGCAGGAGACGTACTTAAATTGCTTACTCACAAGCCACACCTTAAAATTGACGATATTTATGAGACCCCCCTCTGGTCCTGCAATCATGCATACAGAGATGGCCCTAAAGATAACTAATTATTTCTGTTATTCCCTGTCTAGGCTGTATAAGATGGGCCGTGCTAATACTGATCAGGATGGATGATCTGCTCGATGACTTTCTTTAACCTGGTTGCTAGTACCTTGGTGAGGATCTTGTAGTCCACATTCAGGAGAGAGATGGGATGCCAATTTTTTAGATCACATCTCTCCCCCATCTGTTTATACAGGATCGTGATCATTCCCTCTCTCAGCGTGGGGGGCACCCTACCCTCCACCGCCATCTACTTGTACAGGTCAAGGATGTCTGGTCCAACAGCGTTGTGCATAACTCGGCTGGGAGAACGTCACTGCCCTGTGTCCTGCCTCTTCTGAAGGATTTGCCGGCAGAGTGCAGCTCCTCCAGCGTCAAGGGGGCGTCCATAGCTGCTCGGGCGGCAGGATCAATAGTGTTAGTGATACCTGACAGGAACCGTTCAGCAGCGCTCGGGTCTGTGTCTTTGGGGGCGTAGAGGTCTCGGTAGTAGTTGACAACCACTGATCAATGTCCTAAATGCGGTGCTGTGGGAGCTGACCTTTATCACTGTTTTTGGCAATGCTCATTGGTACAAACCTTACTATAAGAGACTGAGTCATACTAGGTGTTAATCCCGAATACCTATTGTAAAACGATAGTAAACTAAAATTGCATATTTGTATGACCTGCACCAGTGGATCCATTCATCTCCCCCGACAACATAGCTTTTTAAAAGAGAGCTAATGCTTCAAATACCACCTCTATGCAGATGACACACAAATGTATCTCTCCACCCCAAATCTCTCTTCATCTGTCCTCTCTCAGATCAGCAGCTGCCTATCTGGCATCTCTTCCTGGATGGCTTCTCACCACCTCAAGAATTTCCAAAATTCGTCCATTCCTGACTGCCAGCACTGCAAAACAACTAATCCACTCCCTCATAATCTCCTGTCTAGACTACTGCAACAACCAACTTACTGGCCTCCCTCTCTCCCGGCTATCCCCCCCTCCAGTCTGTCCTCAATGCCTCTCCCAGACTAATCTATCTCACCCGACGCTCTGCATCTGCCACACCTCTCTGCGAGTCCCTCCACTGGATCCCCATTCATAGCAGAATTAAATTCAAAATACTCACTCTATCCTACAAAGCTCTAACACCACTCCCCTCTACCTATCCTCCCTCATCAGCAAATATACTCCAGCCGCCCTCTAAGATCCAACAATGACCTGCTCCTTGCATCTTCACTTATCACCTCCTCCCATGCCCACCTACAGGACTTCTCTCGCCCAGCACCAACCCTATGGAACTCCCTTCCCCATGCTGTTCGACTCTCACCAACTCTACCCTCCTTCAAACGCTTGCTTTTCTCTTCAGACAAGCCTACCACTGACATAAACATCAAAACTTCTCTCTCACCCACTTACAACCCTTATCTCACTCTACATTAACATCATTCCTCACCTCCTGTTTCTCACCCCTTATCCACCTAGATTATAAGTTCCTGTGGGAACAGGGCCCTCCATTCCTCTTGTATCTGTATGTCAATTGTTGTATTGTACTTATCATTATCTGTAAAATTTTCATCTTATACAGTGCTGCGGAATCCGTCGGATATAAATAAAGTATAATAATAATAATTTTGCTACATTAGCTAAAGAACCACCGACTCTTTTTTTTTCAAAGATGGCAGGGCTTTATTGCAACCTTAGGAGAAAAAAATGTTTTTTCAAATACAAGTCACATTTTATCATATTTTATAGTAAATTAGATGATATGATCAACATAATGGTATCTAAAGAAAGCCATTTTGGGTACACTAAACTAGAGAAAAGAAGCAAAACATGAGCACCGCAGAAATGTTAAAACAGCAATGGTCCCGAAGTGTATAAAAAAACAGCTTTGTCCTTAAGGGGTTAAAAGTCAAAGATGTACTGATGTTATAATTTAATTTTGTGGAGCCTTGAAATTATTGTATATCACCAACAAGATTGTGTTGGCATATTTTAAGATCCATGGAATTAATAAAATATTGATATAACTAATATATATCAATAGTATTTATTGTAATATCGATAGTATTTTGAATTAATATTTAAAAACCACATAAAAAATGTATATTTTTATAGATAAGAATCAATAAAGCCTTGTGCTTTTTAATTTGAACGCAGTATGCAAAACATCATACCAAAAAACATGGAATATATGGGCAAGCACATTATTGATGTGTAAATGGCACCTAAAGCAAGTCTTTCTTTAGTTTGTCTTACTTTGCCTCTGAAAGCCAAAATGCAATAATCATCACAAAAATAAGTATTAATACTTGGAATCCATTTAGCTCATCTGATTGTTGTGGAATTGCAGGTGAAGGTCGTTGAACAACTGGAGAATCGTACATAGACCTACTAAGGTGTGTGGATTGCTGTTGAATAGTTAGCCAGTTTAGAGAATTTGCTGGTTTACTTGTAGTCATCAAAGATTTTTGCACTCTTTCCACATTTTTCCATTGGCAAACTTGTAGTTTGCATGCCTCACAGTGATCATGGTCATGTGGACCATCAAGGTCACTGTAAACAATGGGCTTGGTGGGTGTTTCTCTTTTCTGCTCATAGAATGTGTTCTGGATCTTGAAAACCAGATTGCGTGTTACTCTCTTAATATTTTCAAGTGTTATTTCTGGGTTTTCTAGTATGGCAAAGGTGCACCTTTTGCATTCTTGTCTGAAGATTTTCATCCGCACAGTGCCACATCTCAAAGTTCTGTCCAGTTGTATGAGGAAAGTCATGTGTACTTGTGCTGAGCTCCACCTACGAGTACAACGTGAGCAGCAGAACCTAATTTGCACACAAAAAAAACATGTAAATGTGGATACACTATAATGCCAATAATTTGTATATCCTTTGAGTTTTTTATTTATCTAACTGTAAGTGTGAGAAAGGTGATTAAACTATCCTTTTAGTATATCTGTAAGTTTTCAAATATTTCACTATGGTCATAAGCAAGGAGAACAGACTATAAGTCAATCAATATGTACTAGAGAAGAACCAGAAGGATTCAATTTTTTCTCATGTACACAACACACTAAAACATACAAAACACAATATTCACATGGCTCAGTTTAAAGGAGCAAGTACATGACTGCTCCATCACATTTGTTGTATTTGATTCTTGTACCGTAATATATGAAGGCAGTTGTATCTAAAATTTGTGAGAGGGATTTGGTTTAGGTGAATAATTTCCAAAGGGAAGTTGGGACATCTCTATAAAAGAAAGAATCAGTCTACCTAGGAAACATCTCTTTGTAAAGGACATCAGACCACAGTATTATCCAAGTAATTGGATATCTGCAATCAAAAAATAGGGCAGCAGCCTGACTCCTCACTGAAAGATGAAATGAACCAGCACTCACAATGAACTGTTACCTATAAAGGGTTTAAGAAAACTCCTTACAGCAGGGTCAGGGATGACATAAAAATCTAACACAAAATCTTGGGGCCTCCCTGCAAGTTGTGTTGAGGACCTTTTCTCCATATATCTCTTAGATCTAAATGGTTGTGCCATGAACATGTGACATTTGTGCTCACTTATGTGCACTTACATACTTGCCAACTGTTTGGATTTTCCCAGTCCTGGGGTAAGCAGCAGGGCCCCCTGTGGAAGTGATCACGCCTAGAGTGGCGACCCCTGGAAGTCTTTTCAAACGTTGCCAACTATGCATTTTTATTATGAATCAAATGCTTTTTTAATATGAGTCAGTGATATGTTAAATACCTTATGTATGCTCTTTAAAAATATTACACACATATATATATATATATATATATATATATATATATATGCTGTATATATAATTATCAGCAGATTTAGGGACTGTTTCAATGGTCCCATGTATGCACTAAGATGCTTTTCTATCACTTGGGGGCCTCACTGCACTGAAGGATTTGTGTTATGCCCTGACTGCAGGAGGACCACCATTTCAGAGACCATGCGGAATCTGTATAAAGCCTCGTGGGGTCTCCATGTGTTTGATCCCATGTAGCCAGGGCCGGCCCTGCCATGGAGCAGAGTGGGGCAATTGCCCCAGGCGGCACTTTTGAAGAGGCTTTGCCGCCCCAAGCCCTTTTTTTTTTTAAAGTGGAGGAGAGAGAGGGGCGCCGAGTGGTTTTCGCTTATCAAGTTGTCAGTACCCGCTCAAAGCTTCTCTCACTTCTCTGCGAGCCCTCTAGCACGGTCTCGGTGCCGGCTTGTAATGCTGAGCGCCGGAATATGACGTAATTTCTTGTGCTCAGCAGTGAAGCAGCGTGCACCGCTGCAGAGCAGGGAGACTCTCACCGCAGGACTGCTGGAAGGAAAGTGAAGTACAAAGGGGGAGGATAGGGTAGATAATAGGGAGGGACGAGGGTAGATAATGAGAAGGTAGGGAGAGGAAGGGTAGATAATGAGAAGGGTAGATAATGAGCAGTGGCGTCGGCAACACGGGGGGGGGGATTCGCATTTCAAACTTCGCCCCAGGCGACACTATGTCTTGGGCCTGCCCTGCATGCAGCATGATAAGAAAAGCAGTGCTATAGATATTTGCCTTCTGGTCGCTGTCAGCAAGCTGGGATATCACAGTGACAAGAGAGGACATTGTTTCTCCTTAAAAAAAATGAAAACACAATAATCAAAATACATAGATGAAAATAAGTATGGGCACTTGGGGCATATTGCTGAATATATTTGGTAGCAGCAAGCTGTGGAATAAGTTAAAGCAACATTAGAAACTGAGCAAAAATGTACTCATTGTATTGAATTACCTGGCAAAAGTACATTGGTTGTATTGCAGCCATCCCCTCTGTTTCTGGAAATGATCATCCAAGCACAAACTCCATTTATGGGGGACATTCTGTTCCTCTATTTCACTGTCAAACACTGCTCTCCAGATAGACGCATCCATGTTGTAACGTCCTAGAAACTGTGGATTTGTCATTTACAGAGAAATGAAACTGAAACTTAAACACAAGCTCTTATTTCTGCCTTGGTATGTAAAATGAGAAAAGCAGGGAATTAGAGTAGGGCAGTAGAATGGGTTGTACTGAAGAGCTTTGTGTTAATTACTCTATTTCAATCTGCATATTTTATTAAAAAGCATTAGTCGCGCTAAATTGTGGCTTCAGACGTCGAATGTATGACAGTTTTTTAGTGTACTGATGTACTCCCAATTCCATCACATAAGATTCTATCCTATATTATCTGCCTCACACCGATGTCATCTTTATCCAGTACACATCGATGCAGAGGTGTCTAATTTATTTATTTCCATAAAATGGCCCACCCAAACCTCAGCACCAGGCACATGATGCTCTTAATCTGGCCCTGAGATCTGCCTCCTGTTCTTCACTACCTGCGGGCTTGCAGCAAGATGGTATGGGAGATCTCCTGTATCCCTGTTTGCTGCCAGCCCTGATCCTTGGAAACATGACCTGGCTTTCCACTGTTTACTATTGTCTCAGTGGACTATATTCTGCATATTAATAATAATAATAGACTCCTATTCCAGTATTGTTACTGACCCTTAGTGAAAAGTTAGTGAAAACAGTACAGGATATACTGTGTCCTTTAGAATACTATACCTCCCAACATTTTAAAATGTGAAAGAGGGTCACTTTTTTTTGATTGCTCTCGCAGAACTCCCCAAAACAAGCAATCGCACTTTACAATGTCACGCTTGCATCGCCACTTAAAACATGCTTCATCATAATGCTGGCTAAGTCTCATTGGAAAAGTAGTCAACAGCAGCAGAGATTTTGAATAAAAAAATGTTAGTCTCCCACCCAGGACCCTTTACACACACACACCTGCCCATAAACACACATATACACATACACTGCCCTTACACACACACACACGTATATATACGTGTTCTACACACATTCTAGGGTCCTAGAACAGAGCCTTGGGGTACCCCAACTGAGAGAGGGAGGGGAATTGTTACTGGAGATGGAGACGCTGAAGGGATGATCAGAGAGGTAGGAAGTGAACCAGGAGAGACCAGTCTCAGGAAGGCCGAGATCATGAAGCATTTGAAGGAGAAGAGGGTGGTCCACAGTGTCAAAAGCAGCAGAAAGGTCCAATAGGATTAGCATGGAGCAGAAACTTAGTTAATTTGGTATAAACAATTTTTTCAAGAAGCTGTTAAGTGAAAGGAAGTAGAGAGATGGGACGGTAATTTGAGAGATCAGTTGGGTCAAGGGAGGACTATTTCAAGATAGGAGTAATGGTAGCATGCTTGAAGGAGGATGGGACAGATCCAGTAGTGAGGGAGAGGTTGAAGATATGAGCTAGAGTAGGGACAAGGGTAGATGAAAGAGACTTGGTCTGATGGAAAGGTATCGGGTCAAGGGGGCATGTGGTTGGACAAGAGGAAAGAAGAAGAGCATATACATCCTCTTCAGTGACAGCAGAGAAATTATTTATAGTGAAGGGAGAAGAGGTCAGTGGGTAGGGGTGTGCACAGTCAGAGGGAGGGTGAGGGCAGGGTGGTGACTATGCAGATAAGTTTGAATTTTATTATTGACGTATGCGGAAAAGTCGGAAGCATTAAGGTTAGTGCAAGGGATAGAGTTGTTTCACTGAAATACCCACTCACACAAATATACCCCCACACATATACATTCCCAGACAGACACATGTTCACACACTAACATTCCCACACACAGACATACTAAGTTTACACACCTAGACAGGCACACAAACTTGCACAGACACATACATAAACATACCCAGAAACACAAACAAACATACCCAGCAAGACACACAAACATAACCAAGACACAAAAACATACCAAGACACAAAAACATACCCAGCCAGATACACAAACATACCAGCTAGATACACAGATATACCCAAACACATAAACATACTCAGCCAGATACACAAATATACCCAGCCAGACACACAGACATATGTTCATACACTGACATACCCACACACACTTTCACGAACATACCCAAGCACCCACACTAACATACCCAAAAAACATGTTCACACACTAACATACCAATACACACGCACTGACATACCGAAAGACACAGGTTCACTAAAATACTCACACAAACACACCCACACATACCCAAAGACACATGTTCGCACACTGACATACCCCGCCACACACATACTAATATACCGAGACACAAGCTAACAGACCTAGACAAGACACCAACATACACAGACATAAAAACATACTCAGCCAGACACAAAAACATACCTAGCTACACACACAGACATGCCCAGACAGACTTACAAACAGGGCCAGCCCAATACATTGTGCTGTCTGGATAAAATGCTGCCCCCGATCAACACAGTAGGGAAACAATATGTATATAGGTTGAACTTGATGGACTTTGGTCCTTTTTCAACCTTATGAACTATGTTACTATGTTACTAAAACAACCCCCACATAAGTTTTGTCATGTTCAATAAATTCACTCTCTCATGCTTTCACATTCTCACTGACTCTATCTTAATGCCTTACTACCTTGTCCACCAACCGCTTTTGTGGCCCTGTCTCCTTTCCAGCAGCTCCACTTCTTCTCTTGCTTCTTCTTCTTCTGTGTTCTTTCTTTGTCTCTGTTTGCCCCTCAGTAACTGGCATACACACTGGCACATATTTTTACACAAATTCTCACATTTGCACAGACTTACATACTCACACCAACACACATTACTTTCTAACGCACACGCTTATACCCTACACGCTCAAGTTAACACATACTCCCTCTCACATGCACTCACACATATGCATTCTTGCTCGCATGCAAACACTTACACATCCATGCTCACATACAAATACACATCCATGCTTATAGACAAACACACATCCATGCTCACACACAAACACTTACATAGAGCGGTCCAGGTCGGAAGGGCCCTTTCTGAACAACTTTGAACCTGTGATGAAATGGAGGCTTTCAAGGCATTAAGGTAATCATGAAATCACAGGATTACCAAGGCATTTCACAGTAAAATGTGCTACCCAGCATCAAAAAACTAGGTATGTGTCAAAAATCATGGATCCTCCAGCAGGACAATGATCCAAAGCACACAACCAAAAGGAGAAAGGAATTGTTGGAAAGGAAAGGATTTAGACTGGCCATAAATAAATTAAATGTATAAATTAATAAATTCATTGAAAACCTGTAGAAAGTATGGAAATCTGCCATCGGGAAAAGGAATCATGCAAACATTCAAGAGATTGGAGAAATTGCAACTGAAGAGTGGGTGAAACTGCCAATAGACAGGTGCAAGAAGCCTACAAGAAACCGGAGGTGCCAAATCAAGATTTCTGCTTCTATTTAGTGTCTGAAGTATACAAAGTAACATTCAGTAAACAGTTTATATATTGTTAAACCTCAGCTCCTAGTGTCCCTTGTTGTGCGATACACTGCTTCCATGTACAACGGAAACATTGAGGTGTTGTACATATAACCTCTCATTTCTGACAGATATTACAGGAAAGTGAAAAAGACTAAATTGCTGACGCGCTTAACATTTCATTTTCTATACAAATTAATAGTCAGAGCAAAACCAGAGCACAGAACACTGAGGTATCTTTACTTTTAGATGTAGTGGTTTAAAGACAGGGCAGCTTTTGCCACTTTTGGAAAATTCGATTCATTATGCATACTTTTGACTCGAGAGTGGCTGCCTTATTGCATATCAGCAAATAATGAATGTGTGGGTGAACTCAAGCAGCAACATGTTTTTCAGAGCTTAAATGAGAAATCAAGTCCACTTTTTATGACATTAGGTTTATGATAAATTTCACTTACATAGCAACAATTGTACCTGGACCCATCAGTGGACCTTTTGTGGGACATTACCTGTAGGAAAAGGTCAAAAGCTGCACTGGGTTCTCCAATTCTATTTCCAATAGTGTCATCAATCCAACCCATCATGCTCCTCCATAATTGTGCAAACGTGTAAGAGCACATACATATGCATGATGCAGACCCAGTTTATATAGTATTACTATGTAGCACTAAGAAAGCAGTGCTAAAGCGGGACACATCATGCTGAGGGCAAAATAGGATCATTGACCCTGAGTGACGCACCCAAATAACCATATGAATTAGACTAGAACTGAGGTCTAGCACAGTTTGCTTGAGAAAGGGGTGCTAGATATAAGCCAAAATATACATTTAGAATAGTTTGAATTAGAATCACACTTTAATATATATATATATATATATATATATTAAAGTATATAAAAATGTAAATGTAAAGTATAAAAATGTTATATGTATGTGTGTATATATATTTACATACATATAACATTTTTGTATAAACAAGAGTTCACATTTTTGGTGAACTGATAAAATTTCAGTGACACAAGACTTTATGTAGCTGCAGCTTCGCAATTCACATAAGACTAACACTGTCTGCATCATTCTAAATTGCACCTGTTTGGTTGACTGCAAGAAAAAACATTATTGTATGTAAAATGTTTCATGTTCTTTATTTTTTTCTAGATGACCTTTAAGAAATATGAGACAGCTGTGCCGTCTGCAGTTTATAAACTGCAGATATATATCATAAACATCCCAAATATCGTAAATTTGGTCTCTTAAAAATAACTAGTAGTGTTTAGAACCATTGATGTAATCGGGTTTACATCACAATGTACAAGTCTTTCAAGTTCAAACCACATTATAAGATCTGATTTTTTTAAGTGCCAGGGCACTGACTCCAAAGGAAATTCATACCGATACATACCGGTAGATTGAATGTTATCTAAATTAAAAACCCAAACGATAATACCTGTCCTTGCCAAAAAAAAATGAAAAAATAATGCATCCATAGCACCATTGGGTGTCACCTTCACAATACAGAGTGGCTTAAAACTAAAAGCCTGTCTCATTTAGTTCCCACTTGTGGTGCGCTCAGCCTGTGGAGTGAAGTTTTTCTCCTGTGATGTCCCTACATGGACCAGGAACATGTGCACACTGTAAACTACCCCTCCTTGGTGCATTTTTGCTAAGGTACCTGAGCCAGTTTAAAAGGATGCTATTCCGTATTTTTCATTGTCTTTATTAAGATTACCAGTTGGATGAGCAGACAATTTTGCAAACTTTGATTATGGACAGCACAGTCAAAAGATACTGGATACAGGACCACCATCAAGGGTGTGTAGCCGGTATATAGATGAAAGGGGCTGGAGGGGTATAGACAATGAGGGAGAAGAGGCAGAGGGGTAGTTGGACACTGAGGAGATGGGGCAGGTAGATGGGTGTGGAAACTGAGGGGAGGCAGAGGTGTAGGGGCACAAAGATGGAGGCAGAGGGATATGGATACAAGTGGAAAAAGAAAGAGGGGGTTGTACATTGCGGTGGAAAAGGAGGCAGGGGAGCATGGACACTGAGCTGAAGAGGGAGATGGACACTGAAGTGGAGAGGCCACAGAGTGGTATGGATACTGGAAGGGAGGGGGTGGGGCAGAGGGATATGGGCATTGTTGGACAGAGGGAGGCAGATGGGTATGGACAACCAGGTGAAGGAAGGCAGATGGGTAGGAGACCTCCTACCATCATTGCTAATTCTTAATTCAATGTCAAATTGGATACAGACCCTAGCAGGACACAGAGTGGTATCGTTATGGGGCAAAGTATGGACAATTGGAAGAAAAGACAGACACAGGAGGGGACAGAAAAATGGTTGCCATGCTGACAACAGCCCTGACTGGATACTAACACAGCAAAGAATAAATACTAGGACTTAATTAAACAAATCTTTATTTATCATATCATTTTCCCATTTACGAAGAACCCCAAATTGAAAAGGATTTTTTTAAGATTTAGAATCCTGTTGTGGAAAGTATAAGCATGATACACTATAAAAATATGACCAATAATTCAAGCTTTACTAGGTGCTTCAACGTTCTTAGAATCTTAAGTTAAATTATCCCTTAATATTTAAACAAGGGCTTGACTGATGATTGTGTACGCTTCAGAAATTCTCTCTTTAGTCTCTTTAGTCTCTGGTTTTTAGCCTCAGCAATAT
Source organism: Spea multiplicata (assembly GCA_009364415.1). Lineage (NCBI taxonomy): Eukaryota > Metazoa > Chordata > Amphibia > Anura > Pelobatidae > Spea > Spea multiplicata. The sequence continues at coordinate 28,068 of VKOC01046745.1, read as the reverse complement.
CCCAGGATGCGATTTCATGCTGCATCTCTTCTACTGTGCTTTCCCGTAGACGGTTTCCCCTGCGGGAATGTGATTGTAGCGTATTCAACTTGCTCTGTTACACACATCTCTGCCGACTTCCTGTGTGGATTATTCTGGAAATCCAGCACTCCATAATCTACCGTGTATACTGCAGGGTCAATAGGAGGAGATCCCTGCAATTAAGAAATTAGAGGATTTTTTTTATTGTCTTTGTGACATTTGTTAAGTAGAGAGATTGAGGCATTTCCAGAAAACATGGTTAAAGTTCTAAAGTTTGCCTTTTATATGAAAAGAGCATATGTTTTGTTCTGTATTGTCACCATTTTTAGTTCAGTGTGTTCCCAAAAAGTTTTTATAGAATGCTGTTCCATGGAATTAGACAGTTTACTAGCAATCTACAAGGCATAATCTAAACTTGAGTTTTGTAGGTCCTTTAATAAGGGTCAACCCTGCGTTAGCCCCCAGGGACACTGGATGTTGGGCCACTTATATCAGAGGTGCTTGCACTTTTTGACCTCAATCTTAATATTTACTTTTTTTTATAATTGTTGCCCTAAAGTAACAATGCTCCAAAACATATTGTTATTTCTAACTCACAAAGGAATTAAAACCACAGGAAAGGGTGCGTATAAGGTAATGGAGAAATACACAGTACATACCAGATGCTTCACTTGAGGTTGTGGTGTCTTGTTTCCTAAAAGATATTAAAGGTTTACTGCTTAGCGACATAAAACAAAAATGCTTCCTGATTTACTGTAACTTCAGATAATTCCTGCAATGCGTGCAGATTTTTTTGCCTACTGTTAGAGAATGTATACGTATGACGAGAAAGAAAAAATAAATGATATATGGAAGAGAAAGAAAAAAAAAAGTTGTCCAAATTAGTCAGAGATAACCATAGCACTTCTGGAGATTAACCTATTATATGTTAACCTATTAGCCTATTATTGAGTTTTCAAATAATCCCTTACTACAAAATAGGCATAAACTGATTATACACTGACACGAGAAACCATTAAAATAAAATCAGTTTGTATACCAATGAGTTAATAGCTTCTTAAGAAGTAACAAATAAATGTAGGAGAGTCATTGTATTATCAAACGCACCACAAACATACAGCACTTACTTTTTTTATACCACATAAGAAATACAGCCATGAAGATTACTGACAGCATCAGCAGTGCCAGGATAACAGCGGCACGGATTACAGGGTTTTTTAACACATCGGACTTCCCATCTTTTCTATCAACTTTCCATGGAGTTGTTTGAGTTAAGATGAGTCTCGTTTGAGCATCTGTCAAGTACAAATTATGAATCATTAATGCATGTGTAAAATACCTAAATCCTCAAAAATCTGCCCTGTAACATACTCTTACATGGAGAGCAAGGTACCTTAACTGTAAAATACATAAATGAACTGAAATAAGTAAATTGTGGGACACTTCTAACATTGTAAACTATACTACATGTATGGTAGCGCAGAGAATAACCTCTCCACATACATAAATGTGCATGTTGGTTGTCTGCTTAGCCTCCACTATAAAAGTTTTATATGTGGATTTAGCTTCATTAGGCTAGATAGATAGATAGATAGATAGATAGATAGATAGATAGATAGATTCTATATTAATTCTTATTAAACTTTTAAATACCAGTAGAATTAAGGGACTTAATTTGTGCACTTTAATGGTAGATTACCTGTAACATTCAGCGTGGAGTTGTTGCTTTTCATAAACTTATAATTTGCAGTGACATTTATGAGTCCACAGAAATATTTCCCGCTGTCACTGAGTGTTACATTTTTTATATATAGCACAGCCTTCCTTAACTCCCAGAAGGTACTAATATACGTTCTGTCATTTTCTGATGTCTTTAGGTCTGCTATCTTTTTTTGTTCATTATCTGCTTTATACCAGTTGATGTCTCCAGGGTTGTAGTTGAGTAATGAAATATTACAAGTGAACACAGCAGTAGCACCAGAGTGTATTCTAAGTTCCACTGGAAAATGGGTGAACACCACGACTCCTGTACATTCAAGAGAAGTTAGAGAAATACATGTCTTAGTTCATTTCTTTCTACACAATGGTATAGAAATGACATATATTAGGAGATTTATCAATATAAACTGAGAAAGTAATAGAGAAAGTGGCAAAAAACCCAAAACATTTCACTGATTTCTAAGCAACAATTTCTTTCAATGCAGAACTGCCCCCCCCCCTTTGCCTTCACTCATTTGGCTGATGGTGTCCAGAATTAACTTGGCAAAACAGTTGTACAGATCCACTATTGGGTACCAGGAAGTACATTACATTAATCTACCAAACTATAATACATTGAGATAATCAATGGAGCTGCCGAACTTCAAATAATTCTACAGACTTAAAGATGAGTAAATAGCCACATGTTTAAAGGGTATTTTTTCCTTCCAAATGTGAAGCACTTTCCCATTAAATTTAGTTTTGCATTCCTGTTGAACTCATATTGATCACATTTAGTATTTTTTCTACACCATTATTTGAGTAACTTTGTTATTACCCTCCACATGTATATTCGCTTGGTAATAACCCATACAGAAAAGGTAGAAAATACTAAGAAGAGTAAACCAGAATCTGCCATTATATATAAATAATATTATAGAACTCTAGAAAAGCGTGCTCCAAGTACGCAATTTTTTATCATACAATTTGAGGACAGTAATTAGTATCTGTATTAGTATCTGAGAGACCTCAAAAAGCAGAGATGACATACATGTTGTACATGGGTTACATTATGCCATCACAAAGGTTTGCAGTTGCACTCCAGAATTCAAAAGGGTTATGCGCTCCAGCTTTGAAATCTACACAGTTTTGTGCCGTGGCGGTGGCAGGGAAGAAGTTAACAACACACAACAAGATAAAAGTTTTTCATTCCAGCAGTGATGAAATTTACTACACACACATAAAAGTTCCAAGTTTTGCACTCCAGCACTGAAGAGGTTAACTATACATAGGGGCAGGTTATAAAGGTAGTTTAGTGTTTAGCTATGTTTAGTTACACAGTATACAGAGTGGAGAGGCAGCCTGCAAGTAATTACACTGAGTATGACAGTAAGGGGGCTGCTAAGCTGCTTCTACGGCAGGGGCGTCAACCTGCGGCGCTCCAGCTGCTGCAGGACTACATCTCCCATAATGCTCTTTCAGCTAAGGGGCTGGCTGAGGAGGATGGGAGGTGTAGTCCTGCAGCAGCTGGAGGGCCGCAGGTTGGACGCCCCTGTTCTACGGTTAGAGGGGAGTCCAGGCTAGTAGAAACCAGCCTTCTCCCTGCAAAACCAGGCTCTCTATAGGGAAGGTCAGAGAGTTCAACTTGAAACCGATGTGACCTTTTAAAAACAGTCAAGTGGGTCAAAAAATGGCCACCTGGCAACCCTATTACACTGTGATCACTACCAAAATATGTCACAATAAAGTGAAACCATCAAAGCTAGCCAAATGTCAACATATAACACGGATCATTTTAAATTCATATAAACTGCTATTCTTATCATAATTGAGCATAAATTAGCACATTAATCCTCCCTCTCTCAAATGTATGTCATGTTGGTATAGCAAAAACATTAATTAAACCAATAATAATAATAATTAAATATATATATATATATATTATATATATATATACGGTATATATATATAACACCATAAAACCAATTCTGCCATAAACATTCACTAGTATATATTTGTAACGATCTTGACAATGTTAGTTATGATAAATAATAAAACATATGATTTAAATGCCTATTATCTCTTTGAATGTTTTTTCATGGAAACTTTTTTCTATTGTCTAAAAAAAACCAAAACAACTATATTTGTTTCCATGTGTCATACATGTTTTTTTTTGTTACAGAAGATAACACAATACACAGAGTCAACCCACATTCTTACCAGGGGAAGTGAGTCCCAGCACAGTGCTGATACAGATACTGCTGATGATAAGACATAACTGCTCCATTTGGCTTCAAAGAAAAAACAGATAATCTGGGGAGGGCTTTTTTCCCCTTTTCTTTCTCAGTCTCTTCTACAAGTTTAAATGAAGGCACAGTCTTGAATGAGATGATATGATTTAAAAGGAAAACAACAATTATGAGTTCAAAAGGGTATCTAACCACTATTTGTCCCACCTTCTTTGTAGTATGGTGGATCTTTATGAATGTGTGGTGGGTTCTTCTCGTATGGTCTTCTCTAGTAATTCATGTCATGATGTCATTTCACTTTGCTCCAGCAAATGATGATTCACTTCACTTCACAAAAATAAGATTTTGCTGGCTAACGACCCTCCTGTGTGTAATTAAGGAAAACAGATATGATGTGAGAGCACATCTTCTGGCTGCATTGAAGTGCCTTCATATGTGAGGTTCTGTTAAACGACATCCCTCTTGTAGCAGCGTACAAGACGCAATGCTTCCTCTACACACCCACATTTTACCAGTATGCAAATTTAGAGAAGATTATGAACCACTTTTTAATGCTATAGGTATAGCTAGATGATCATAATTTTACTTCAAATCTGTGGTTGAGTGGCAACAGGGGTGAGTATATATCACATGGAAGTCACCAGTCTTGGCTACAGAACTGGCCATGTGACACAATCTTCCCCCTTTACCTGATGATTATTAGACTTGGGCACCAGTGAGGTCTTCGTGTTCGTCTTAGTGCTCGTCTTCGACAAAAACAAAATCTTTGTATTCCGCCCGTTCCTGTCTTCTCTTCGGGGGAATATTTGTGGACATTCTTTGTGTTCGTTTTTTCTTTGTTTTTTCCAGTTTTGTATAAGGGGTTAAGATGGGGTTAACGCATACCGCAGCAGCTCTGACGCCAGGAGTTTAAATGTCCGTATGAGCAACTCTATTGGACAGCCAGAAGGGGGTCAACCAATGGTTGATGGCAGACGAGCCCCCTGCTGGTGACCAATAGAGTCGCTCGTACAGACTTTTAAAATCCTAATGCAGCAACTTGTCCAGCAGATCCCTGCTCTGCGACGTTGTTGGTCGCTGGCACGGACTTTTAACTGTTGCAGCAGGGTCCCAGGTTGTTTTATTATTTTTTTTTGTGAATAGCAACCAGTGGTCAGGTTGCACCTTAAGGAGTTAAGGGGTTGTGTGAGTGAGCCTATTGGTCGCTTCCACGGCTCTTTAACCTACGGATTTCTGCTCCCGTTATCTAACGCAGCATCGCAGGGGTTAACGGGAGCGGAGATCCGTAGGTTCGCTGTCAGGAGTTAAAGAGGCCGTGCGAGTGAGCCTATTGGTCACCCGCAGGCGACCAATAGGCTCACTCGCACTGCCTTGTAACCCCTGACGGCACTCTTCGTGTTCGTTTTCATATTAGACTGAAGACGAATGCACAAGTCTAGTGATTATATGGATAAAGATGAGAACCAACCCTAGGAGGGACCCAAAACTCACAAAAGAGGTGAATTACCGTATTTGCTCGATTATAATACCCCTCGTCTTATATGCATTGCACATACGTTAACCGGCTGCAAGATAGGAGGATCCCCTGCAGCGCTGCAGGAGTCCTGGATCCTCCTCTCTGGCAGCCGGTGAACGTCTGTGGGATGCACGCAGACAACTTCCGCTGCTGCTAGCACTTCCGCCGGGGCTTCTATGATGGAGAACTGGCATAACATGACCTTCCAGTGCTCAGTTATGGAGTCAGAGGTGGAGGATCATCCCCAATTGTAGAGTGGACTTCCCAAAATGGCTGCACCCATATACATTTACACCACAAGTGTAGGAAAGTTTCTACTTTCTTATGACAGTGCCAACACAAAGGGTCGTCCTAAGAAACTTAAGAGGTGTGCTATACCAAAAAATCATGCCTACCCTATTTTATGTCATAATAGCACTAAAACAGCAAAAAGATTTTATGAAATAACAAATGTTAGATTTATAATTTATACCTTCCCTTTTGATTACATTTTTGTTTTCTGGATTTCTTAATATATATTTGAAAAATGATAAATATTCTACACCCAGAACATTTTACTACTGTCATAAAATACTTTATTGGGGCATTGTACATGTCTCTGTTCAAATAAGATGTCATGCTTTAGGAAACGTGAGAGAGATTGATCATATAGAAACATAGATTTTAATGGTAGATAAGAAACATACAAGCTCATCTTGTTAGATCATTTTTAATGCCTTACTTGTTTTTTACTTGTCTTTTAGAAAGATAATGTTATGTCTATCCTATTCCACTTATCTACCACCCGTGCCATGAAGAAATGTGAGGATACATCCCTCTAAAAAAACAAAACAGCAAAATTTAAGGACAATAAAGCATTATTACTTAGTATGTTAACGAAAATTGGCTGTTTCTTACATTCGTACAAAAGGAAAATGAGAGTGATCTCTTCCGAAACTGCCAAAAATGAACTGCGAATGTTCTGAAAATTTGTTACGATTCATCCATTCATTACCACCTGTAGCCGCCATTACAAGCTCTTTTGGCATCATTACAAGGTGTTTTGGCCCTCGTTAATGAGGCAAACTGGGAGGACTGTGTATAGGAGGGTGCATGTCAATGACTGATAGGTGGATAAGTAGAAGCCAAAAAAAAACAAAACGGGGGTCGGTCTCATTGATGGTAATGGCTGTGATTGATGGGTCCAACAACTGTGGGAGTTTATGTGAGTGCAGAAAATGTACTGTTGTAGGATGGATTGGAGAAGCTGTAGTGACTACTGTAGTGTATTACATGGCCTGCAGCATACATTTTCCCCTCTTCCTGAATGGTGTTTAGTTGATTAAGACAGTTGCCCATTTATGCTACCAACCTGTAACATTGGTGACAAAACCAGTCATTATCATATGTATAATATAGGGGAAATTCAGTCCTGCTCCATAGGGCTGCATGTTCCTATAAACTGCCAGAGTGTGCCAGGCCCAGTGCCCTATCTGCTGCTGCACCTCTTTGACTATCCTTACTCTGGGGGACTTTTTTTTAAAAGTCTTTAATATTGTAGAAATTCAGTCCTGCTCCTATCATCTGCCAATGTCTGCATGCCCAGGCCCACTGCTCTACTACTACTGCAGCTCCTCTTTGGTCTGTAACATTGTCCTGCTCCATGGGGCTACATGTTCCTATCATCTGCCAGTGACTGCCTGTCCAGGCTAGGGTGATTATATGTCCCGGACTGCCTCAATGAGAGCTCTTGGGTGGCACTTAACATTGAAAATTATTGAGCAGACAGGCTCAATTTGTTTTCAGACGGATGGAACCAGCAAGATGACAGGTCGCGTGGAGGGACCGAGAGATGCTCAGCCAGACAAGCTGGCAAACTGTGGTGGGGACATGGTTGGCACTGGAAAGCTGTTAGAGGACAATGTTGTCATCCTGGTTGAGGGGTCTCTCAACTAAGGTGTGTATGTATACTGTTTGGGCCTTAATGACTCTTTTTTTGGGGAAGTGTTTGCACTGGGATGCTGTTTTCTGGGACAAGGTTGGCAATAGGGAGCTGTTTTTTGGAGCTCCCCTTCTCCTCTTCAAGACCCGGCTAACCGACATCAGTCGGCAGTCCTGGCCGCGTCCCACAAGGGAAGGCTCCGGGTAGCCAGAACCCAGAAGTTCCCAGGTATGGTTATGTATAAATGAGAGGTGTACATAACAAAGATAATACACTGATATTTTCTAGCAGGTTAGTAGAATGTAGGTAAGGGGGAATGTCATTGCTATTCCCATATATAATAATAATTTAATATGAGGAAACATAATGCGCAGTTATACAATTCATTTCTTTCATACAAATCACACTAACCATTCTCAAGCTTTACTGTTACATACAGGATGCCAATTTCTTACACTTTTTCAATATATATTTTATATATATATATTAATATATATATATATATACACAGTATGGTCTGAGGTGAGGACTCAAACACTGACAAGTTAACCACTTTTTTGTACCTGAATGCCTTCAATAATTTTTTCTCTGCTTACATTTAGAGCTAAATTTAAATTTTTAATTTTAAATAACTCCCACAGTTATAATCTATTTCATAAAATGGGTTTTACGGTTATCACTTAAAAACCCAGTAATGCTTCCTGTGTTTACTGGCAGGACTCCTTGGTCAGGGCTAGTAAGCCTAGGTTGTGTTGTGGTTAATCTAGGTGCAAATACTACAAAATAAGCTTTCCAGCAGAAGAGGCATAGGTTAATACAGCGAGAGAATTAAAACATGCATGAGATATACAAAATCTTATCCTGAATACCGTATTTGCTTGATTATAAAACGGCCCCCCAAAATTTGAATATTAATTAGAAAAAGCCTGACGACCCTATAGGAAAAAATTTTACTAGTAAATGTTAATTCATGTAAACTATGTAAACTATTTTTTTTATTTTTCTTTTTTAAATACAAAGCTATGATTGGGAAAAATATTGGTTGTTTTTGTATTAGTCCTGTTTATTTGTGCAGCTGCCTGCGCCGCCCCAGCATGTTTATGCAGCATCTGCCCGACAGGTCTGTGCGCACACGCCACCAGGAAATGCCTTGATACGCCGCTAATATGGGCCGACGTGGTGCCCGGCATGATATGCGTTTTAACCCTGCTGGAAATGGCCAGCTGTGCCCCATGATATGACCTTTTATGTATATATGCCACTGTGCCCCATGATATGCAGCGCTGCAGGGGATCTGGATCTGCGTCTCATAGTCAGACCTATTATAAGACGAGGGGTCTTTTTTAGAGCATTTGCGGTACATAGCAAGACCAGGCAACAAATGTATGGGCATCAATTTTCAGGCCTTGAGAGTCACAATAAGAATCATGATTTTGGTAAATCATTATAATCAACACATGAGAATTAACCCCTTAATGACCAATGACATGCCAAGCACTTCAAGGGAAAACGGTCAGTTAATGACATGCCTGGCTTTCTCTGCTTAAAACGGTGTTGCTGTAATGCCTCAATGTCGAGGGTTTCAGCAATACAAGAATCTGCTCCAGGGACCCCGTATGATTCCTCCCCAGGGCGTCAACGTCCGCAATATACAATATGGCAGTTGACACCTTATGAGGCGATCACAAGATGAGTTCCCAAGAGGGTCCTCTGCAGGTTGAATACTGGTACTGCATTCAACCATGGAAGTCAATGGAATCCAACTTTCTAAGAAAATGTTTATGTTTACAAGCAAATGTATTTATTAGCACTGTATCTTCCTGTCATGCCCTACCCAGGCTGTGGAGCTGCATGTTTCTGTTTGTTCCTGTCTTGCTACAGTTTTCATGTCTTGCTGTAGTCCATTTCTGGAGTTCCGTATGTTCTGTTTTGAGCCTCTAATTGCTGGATTCTAGTTCTGCTCTTTGCTTCAGCTCCTGTTTCCTTTATAAGGTGTGCCCCACCCGTTTGTTATGTTTGTCTCAGTCTGCAGTCTAAAGGTTTAGTTTGTCTCAGTCTGCAGTCTAAAGGTTTAGTTATTTAGTAGGCAGGGTTTAGTGCTAGGACCCACCAAATATTGGAGTACTTTGGCGTAGTGGTGGGCTAAGCATACTATGGCCATAAGATGTGATGGAATCTCCAATTGTTATCTTATAGTCCTAGGCTAGTCCTGTTTGATCCTGTGGTTTCTGTGTACTCTTGTCATGTGTAGCCTGGTTAGTCTAGGCGGCACTGTGCTTTGTTGTCCTGCCTTGAAGCCCCGGTAGAGGGGTGTCCTGTCCTGAATCCCCGATAGAGGGGTGTCCTGTATCCCGGTAGAGGGGTGTCCTGAATCTCCGGTAGAGGGGTGTCCTGTCCTGTATCCCCGGTAGAGGAGTGTCCTGTCCTGTAACCCCGGTAGAGGGGTGTCCTGTCCCGTATCCCCAGTAGAGGGGTGTCCTCTCCTGTTCATGTCGGATCTTGAGAGTTGCTTGTCTTGTTCCCTGTTGTACCCTGTATTATGTATGTCTTGTTGGGTTATGTTTCTTGCTTGTTCTCCCTGTCCCTTGCTCGCTATGTTTCAGCTGTTACTCTGCTTAGCTTCCACACTCCCAGCCTGCAGCATCCGGCACATGATTCTAGTGCAATGTCTCAAGCCTGTTCCAGGGTGCCTGCAGGATATCACCTTGTTTTGTTCTGGACAACATCCACTGCTATGTCAGGGCGCTAGTATGTGGCTGCACAACCCTAGGTGCTCATCACCTGGTTGTGTGCAGTCGCTCTGCACCAGGTCCTGTGGCTCCGCTTCTGCATCCTGCACTCCTGAACACAATCTTCAGTCGCTCCGGGACACTTCCCAAAATCTTGGCATGGAAAAAGTGTGTATTTTTTAAAAAATTTAAATCAAATTGGCCAGGTTCAAATATGTCCCAAATAGGACATGGGCGCATACTGACCCGATGTCAAAATATAAAAATGTGCACCAAATGTGGCTTTTTAGCTCCCAAACAAGCTGACAAACATATGCATGGGTGGTATCACTGTAGTTTGGAGATATTGCTGAACAAATATTTGAGTGACATGTACTGATAGCAATTAATTCATACCTAAAGTACAATGTGTGTGAAAAAAACCCACAAGGCTGGTGGTAGAATTTGTGCATGGGAAGAGTTAAAGTACTAGCATTCATAATACTCTAGGGTGTCCCAAAATATATGGTTTGATGGTGTAAATTTATTTGGCCGGGTTCAAAGATGTCCCAAATAGGACATGGAGGCAAAATGACTGGATAGTATAATTCTACATTGAAAAGTGCACACCTCCCAAATGTGGCATTTTACCCCTAAAAAAACAGGCATGGGTGGAATCTCTCTACTCAGGAGATATTGCTGAACACATATTGGGGTGTTGTGTAGCTGTGACATATACCAGGAGCTACAAATACATACCTGATATACAATGTGTGTTAAAGAAAGCACACAAAAAATGACTGCCACAAACTTTGACAAAGACTGGTAGAATAAGTTAATGAAAAGTGTTAAAATACCAGCATTTGAAATACCCTGGGCTATTTAAAAAATAAATGGGGTAATATAGGGATACATTGAATTGGCGCACACTACATGGATCAAATCTGCCATCAAATTCTATGTTTTCATTATATCACTTAACATTTTACAAATGATATAGTAAGAATGGCAATATGTGAAAATTAGAATACCTTTATAACAAAAAATACTAATATTTCATTCAGTTTACTAGCTGACACTAAGTTCCAATAATGGCAAACCAATACAAAAAAAATATATATAATGAGACATGCTATTGGCACCCACAGACAGAGCTGAAAAGTTATCTAGAATTATGTCTGTAATTTGTGGTCGAAATAATAACATCCCACGTAAGAATATGTGCGTGCCATGGGGTTAAGATGCTGCTTACTCAATATATCCAGGGGAAAAGACTCTGTGCAATGTGAAGCAATCCAAGTTCTAGACCTATGTAAAATATTCAAATACATAATATTTTAAAGACAGTATCTGCCTTTCTGCCCTCCTCCTCAAAGATGAAAATTACAGGACTCTTGTTATCTAATGTGTCACTGACAAGCCAAACTAAAATACTCAAACTAACCATTAATGTGGAAACTTTATTTAAAAAATTACCGGTAGCTCCATATGATCTGTCTTTAAGAAACTCTTTGTCAGCTTTGCAGCTTGTTGAGTAGCCTTTGCTTCTCTGATCTCTAAATACAAAGGACAGAATCACTGTCGTTTTAAAGGTATACTCTAGACCCTATTTGAAAACTTTTAATAAACTACTGTGCCTTTTACAGTATACAAATCGGGGGGGTGCTGGTTACTTAGAAAAAAGACTATTGTCAGTGCTTTGAAGTATTTGCCCCTTACAAATGTCTTCTATTTTTGCATATTTGTCATACTTAAATGTGTCAGATCATCAAATTAGTTTTAAACTGATACAAAGATAATCAGAGTAAAAACAAAATGAAGTTTTTAAATTATGATTTCATATGAGGGGCCGTTAGGGACATTATTTCAGGTTTTTTTCCCTTGTATATCATATAGTGAAACGCATATATCATATAGTGAAACGCATATATCATATACTGAAACGTATATGTCATATACTGAAACGCATATATCATATACTGAAACACATATATCATATAGTGAAACGCATGTATCATATACTGAAACTCATATATCATATACTGAAACGCATATATCATATAGTGAAACGTATATATCATATAGTGAAACGTATATATCATATAGTGAAATTTTTCATATATCATATACTGAAACGTATATATCATATAGTGAAACGCATATATCATATAGTGAAATTTTTCATATATCATATAGTGAAACGCATATATCATATACTGAAATTTTTCATATACCATATAGTGAAACAGATGGAGTGAAATTTGTATATATATAGACTGAAAAAACACTTATATCATATAGTGAAACAGATGGAGTGAAATTTGTTTATATCATATAGTGAAACAGATGGAGTGAAATTTGTATATATATATACTGAAACTGGTCATCAGTCACATGATCATGACCCTGGCAGGTTGACTCCGCCTCCTAGAGCTCATTCTGAGCTTGCTGGTAAGCAGTGTAGGCCTCTCCATTGAACTGGGTAAGTTTTTCTTCCCATTGGTTTTGTACATTTGAGCCCTTTGTTTAATGTAATCATTTTCTGCATTTTGAATTGTGTATTATATACATTTATGTTAGTATCTGTGAAATGGTTTCACTGTGGTTCAATTAGCTTCATTGCTAATTCTTGTTTAAGATGGCATGATGCTATCATGTGAGTTTTTGGATGGGGGTTCTGGGGTGAGATGGGGACTTGCTTGTTTTGATCTTTTTTGGGGCATGTGGGATTAATGTTGGAAGTAGTGATAATTTTTGGGGTTCATGGGGTTACATGTGGATGTGCTGCCTTGACATGGTCTGTTGTGGGATTAGTGGTTTTGGGGAGTGGAGGAGGTGTTATTACTTCAGGTTTTTTTAATTAATTTTGCCATTTCATTATGTTTATCTTTTCATTAAAAAGACAGTGTAATGTAGGTTTTTTTTATTTTAAACTGATTGGATTGGTTGGCAAATTCTGTTATTGATGTCATTGCTGGAAATTTGCTGTTATTTAGACCTTCTTGTTGTGTTGTGTTTTTAAAATTTTCTTTTCCTTTTCAGACTCTGTGTAGGACTTGTTTTTGCAGATTTTTGGAATATTTAATACGTTTTTCCAGACACATTGAAGATGATTTCTAAAAGGTATGTGGTGCATTAACCATTCCTTAAATGTACAGAACACAAAACATAGTGACATATAGGGGGTGCATGCACATAGTGAAATACAGTGGTACACTATAAATATAGGGACGCAGGGTGGTGCATAGACAAAAATAAGGACATGGGAGGACATACAAGCATAGGGACACAGGAGGACACAATATAAATATAAAAACACATGGGGGCACAGAAACATAGGGGCCCTCAGACAAACAAAATAAAAACATAGGTACACAGAGTCACACATATATATACAGGGAGACACACAAAGACACTCACAGGGACACATAGAGGCCAATACACACAGGGTTACATAAAGGAGTACACTTGAAAAGTGGTTCATTTGCATATCAAAATACAGGTAATGTCATAGACACGAGGAAACCTTTTCCTAATTCATGCATTTGCTTGCATATCTGTTAATACAATGTATAGATTATGCTTCATCATTATTTACTCTCTAATTCAATTCAGATATCCGAACTATGTTCTATACTAGATGAATTGTATAGTTTAACTTATCAACATTTAATTTTTTACAGGCTCAAATCCCATTGGAGGACGCCTATTGGAGACTAACATTTCTTAGCTCTTCGCTTGGTAGTGACTGGCAGGCGGGGACGTCCAAGATATGATATAAACGTGGAACATATTTCTGCTTTTTCAACTCTTGGTTTTCATTGGCAAACAATTTCTAAATGTTTTGGTATTAGCCGTTGGACTTTGTGTCATCATAGCCAAAGAACTGGATTTTGAAGACCCCGATTATCAAATATTTCTGATTCTTAACTTCAAAATCTTATATATGAAATTCTCATCACTACTCCAAAATGCAGGAGAAGTCTATCTAATTGGTAGCTTAAATGCAAGACAAACTCAAGTTTAATGTTTATTGACCCGGTTGGAAGAACAATCAGAAGAAGATCAGCTATCCAGAGAAGAGTTTCTAATGTATTATGTTCTAATCAATTATGGTAAATTTTATATTTTGTAATAAAAAATATAATACTGTATCATTCGCTTAAAAATTGTAAATATATGATATATAAATTATATAATTATACCATGTTCACGGTCTATCCATTGTCTCAATTATTATCTTTGTTAACATGTTTTTCTTTCCTAATATGGTGACAGCACATGAAGAGAGTCCTTACATTTGTGAATTAAATTCATGACACTCAGAGAGGAGGTACACAACCACAAGCTTTCAGCTCCTCTCCTTCCAACAGAAGCTTCCTCCCGGAGCTTAGTTTGTTATTCTGTTGAAGCTCCAGGATTATTTAATTCTTTTTTCCCCCCGAAGGTTTATAGTTTTTTTTAATTCACTTTCATGGTGTATACCTGAATAGAGTGTACCTAAATTATGTGGTTCATGAGGTATATGCCTATCACCTGGGTCTCAAAGGACCTGGGCAGTCGGCTCAGGGGGTAAATGTGTGCATACAAGTTGAAACACAAAAAGAAAATGTGTGGTGTGTAGAAACTGGTGGATGGAATAAGAAAACAAAAAAAAAGACGGACCTGAGACCCACCGCTATATTAAGTAGGTACGACCTTAAAAACAAGATTGCAGGAACTGAACCATAAAAAGAAAACAAAAACATAGGCGTGTTAATAAAAAGTGTATGTAATGTAAATATGTCAGAATGCATCTGACTGCTAGGGATATTCTCGAGTGAAGTGACCTACAGCTGGACCTGAAGAGGACCAAAAAAGCAAATAGCAAACATCTCCAAAGACAGAAGCTGGAGGAAGCTACCAAAGATCCTAAATATATTAGGAAATGAAAGGGCGAACATGTGTGTGTATGCAAGAAGCCCCTAATTCTGCTTATCTTAGGCAGTAGTGTGGTAACGAGTTGTAGTAGGAGGGCACAAGAAAAAATAGTGAAGCAGTAGAGGGTACCAAATATCTCAGTGTGGAGTGTATATGAGTAGTGCATACATTTTGGTTGTAGGTATCTGATCTGATCCGAAGAAGTTGAAGAACGTCCTCCCCTTCAGCGAAGTCGTGGACATGTTAGGCGCGGGATCTTAACTGATAACTGATCTTTATACAAGTTATTACCATATTTTTTATTTTCCTTATCAGCATGAAGATGACATTGTGGTCCTGGGTTATTGTTACCACTCGCATGTTGTATTTTATCTGGCTATCTAGCTCTAGTTCCTGTTTACTGTTATGTCTGAATTGATATTGGATTTTTTTCAGATTTGTTTGAGCATTGAAATTGTTCATATAGTTTATTATAAAGAAAAAGGAGGCGTTTCAGGATGTATGCTGTTCTATTGATATGGAGAGGAGTATACACGGGAAGTTATGTCATTTGACTGAAGTTTTTGTTGTCTCTCTTTGCTGCTGAACGAAATAAAGAAAGAGATATACATAATACTTGCCTCTGTGTCTTTATAATTCATTGCTTTAAAAGGATCATACATATAGTTGCACATTAATAACAAATGCAACACTAACTTTACATATGCATCCATATTACTCTGCAAAATGGTATATGAACACAAAACAAGTGGAAAGAGCAGGTTACATTAAGGTTAGATGTTAAAAGAAATTGCTAGAATATCTAGACACATGTGTTCAAAATCCTCCCAATGTTACAGAATGTGTGTACTGGTCGACTGGAGACGGAGCCTGCATAGGCAGATATCACTGGTTGCCCAGGTTAGTCTGAAAGTTTCATTTTTCTTTCATAGTATAGTTAGTACTGTGTGTGAACATTGAGTTATATAAAACAAAACAGCTGTGAAATTTTCCCTCTTAAGAGGAAATAAACTTTTTTTTTTTTTAAACGATAAACAGTATAGGGATAAATGGCATAATTCAGTGTGAGGGTTATCTGGGTAGCCAACAGCCTCACACAGCTGCATCTCTAAATCACAGTGTAGTCATTAAGGTGTTAAAAGAAGTTAGAAGAAGTTGTGCCTCTTTAACAATAAAAATAATCATTGCCTACCAAAGCCTTGCGTATTAATAATGGCAAAGTCCATATTGGACTTGAAATTACAAAAATTTGAATGTATTGGAAGCTTCAAACAATTGATGCATGTGTTTGCAAGTGGAAGCAAACATTCTTCATTGGTTGCAGAATGTAGAAATTCAATACTTGGAGCAGGTTCAAAACCCAAAGGAGGCACACAATCAGCACCTGTTGCAAATACCAAAATTCCACCCAAAGTTGCTGAAGTTTGCCGCTCTGCATATAAAAAAAAAAAAAAAAACACCTTTTAAGTCTGAAAATATATATTATATATTTATCATATTGTCCTGATTATAGACTGCAGCCTATAATCTGCACAATAAATTTAAGATAAAATAATATGCCTCGAGCTCCGGTGGCAGAGCGGCCCATCTTCTAATGCGGTCCCCTAGGGAATGAAAGTGCAGCAAGTTTGTTCATGGTGGGAAGACGTTAGAAGGTGGACCTTTCTACCACCAGATCTCTGGTGGTAGGAAAAAATAAATAAATACAAAAAATATTTCAGAAATCTAACAATTTAAAAAGGCATCATTAATTACCTAAACGTTATTCATATTCATACATAAAAACAAATCAAAATTATTTTTAAAATCTAACATTGAAACAATAAACAGTACTATAAATGTTATTACCTTCTACATCTTGAAGAAAATCTCTCCAGTAGCTCACGATTCTTTGTTCAACTAAAAATGCGTTGCTTCCTTTTTGTGAAAAACGAATTTGGAATAGATTATCTATAACATCAGCAGTAAGAGGCAATGGTTTATGACAGAACAATGGCAAAAATAAATTTGGATGAAGCTTAATTTGTTGAAGTATGCCTAAAGTTTCCAATCCTTTCAACAAGCTGAAATAGATACAAAATAAAAATATTATTTTTTTTAAACGCAAATGAAACTGTTTCTCAAGTACCTGGAAACCATACCCTTCAATATTTATCATGCCCATATACACATACTGTATTTGCTCAATGATAAGACCACCCAAAATGTTAATACTTAGGAAAAACAATAAAGTCTGAATATAAGACTACCCCATAGGAAAAAGAGTTTCACTAGTAAATATTAATTCACATGTAAATAGTTTTTTCATATTTAATAAAAACTATGATTTTTATTTCCTTTTATTTGCCACCCTGTCCCCCCAGTCTTGAAAACCTGCCTCGCAGTTATGCACATCTTTCCCCAAGACTTGTCACTCTTTCCCCCATTAAGCTTAAGGCCAAACTTCTTTCATTAAGGTAAAAGGGAGACTTTTTCCAACTCGGCTACTTTGGCCTTAAGTCTGAAATTCCCCCTTCAATTCCTTGAAATGAATTCCTTTTCATTAATAAAGCCAACATTCTTTCACAAAAACAAAACTTGTTTTAGATTTTTAGGACATGTCATTTTAAACTTTCACTATGGCAAAGAGCTATAAACGAACCATGGTGTGCCTGATGTGTCTTACTATCCAACAAATAAACTACCTTGGTTTTGATTAGTTATGTTTAAAATTACATGTATTAAGAACATACAAATAAACAGGATAATTATTTTAATTTAAAAATGTAAAACTAAATGTATTATACTTTAACATATGCTTACCTTTCGAATGGGCCTCTAACTCGATGAATTACATTGAACATTAGTAAATCTTTTACTAACCAGTTCTTATCATTTAGGACTTTCACTGTCCTTAAACAGCCAGCATTTGTTAAAAAATCTAGATTTTCATTAATCAAAGTCTTCAGTTCTTCAATAGTAGAACAATCTGCAAACTGTTTATATGAAATAAGAGACCATTAGACAATAAAATAGAACAACTCATATAATGGTATATAATATATATTAAAATGTATCAATTTATTTAACTTAAGTTATAAAAATAATAAATCAAATTTAATTAGGAAAAAAATATGTTTCAAAATTTACCTTTTTAATTTTTGATGCAATTTCAAAATCACAAACATCATCCAAAGATGGTTGAATTGTTTCTGGACCATATGCAATACTTTTGAATAACATCTCAGAAAAAAAACCAGGAGAAGGACCACCATGAACCAACGAAATTGAAATAAATCTTCCAGTATCAAAATAACGGTTTTCACGGATTCCTAAAAAATATGTAATTTCAATATAAGTATTGAAGATCAAATTAATAATCTACAGGTTACTATATTATGGGTTGTTTTTTCAGTTACCTCTAGAATCCAGACTGAGATTTTTGGAAGAATCAGATCCTTCAAAAAGACTCGATTTCGAGATGTAGCTCATCAGGAGTCTAAAAAACTCTCTCCTGGGACCGCCCAGATCCACTGCTTCTTCAATTTTACCCGAGTCATCTGAAAACTTAACTGAAATGTTGTTGTTTGGACAAAATGAACTTCTTCTCAGACCTCTTACAGCACCTTCCCATACATTATTTCGATTAATATTGAACTTTGAGGTATTCATTTTATTTATTTTTGGGAGATATCTTGTAGAATTTCAGCCACAGAGCGTTGTTCAGTTAAGTCCACATTGTAAAAAAAACAGATAAAAATATTTTTTTATAATATTGTAAATGTAAAATTATAGAATTAGAGCTTTATCAACGAGAAGATCAAAATTTAAATAAAAAATATGCCTTAAAGAAATAAATTAACAATATAAATTGATTAGTACATGTTCAAATATAAAACTTACTTGTATTGATCCTGAAGACTTCACTGAATTGCCAAATTAATATCATCAGAGATATCTGACTGCGTATCTGATTCTAAACACTCCACATATTGATTATAAATAAAATGTGGGGATAAAGTAGAATCATCAGATCTTTCATTTGCAATTTGTAAAGATGTCATTGATGAATCAAATTGTTTGACATTCTTCAACTGTGTAGTGTCTGAAGATTTTTGAGCCATTTCACTAATGTAATTGTCAAGGGGTAGTGATAGACAAGAACTGCTTGGAATTTCATAGTACGCATTCAAAAGAGAAGTATTGCAATTTTCATCAAAATTTGAAGCCAATGCAAAACTGGATGATTCTGTGTCCTTTTGTATAAGATTTTCCCCTGTTGCTGTAAAATTACTTGGAAATGTATTGATTGATTCACCGTGTTCCTTAGCAATGTGTCTTGGATTATTATTTGAATCATCAACATCAGACAAAATGTCAGAATTCTCTATATTAGATGCGTCAGTATTTTCAAGTATTTCCTCCTAAAATGAATCATTTTAAAATAAATATATTAATATAAATAAAAGACCGTCCACAAATATACAACTGATGCAAAGAAATATAAAAACAAAACAACAATATACTAGAAAAAAGACAGACTAAAAAAATTGAGGCTCTAAAGTATAGTGAACTTAGTGGCATTCTATAAATGTGTCCATCCACACACACAGAAAAGGAAGAAGAAAGTGGATGGATGCAGAAGCCACATGTCATTAGCTAACAACCACACACAGTTTATAATTTGGGTACGGGATATAGGCATTCCAAAGGATATCCTCCTAAAGAATGAATGAAAAATACAAGAAAAATACCCTGGAAGCAGGGATCTACCTGCAGCAGTTCAAAGTACAACTAAATATGGGAGGTACCTTGTAATGACTGACAAGGGAACAGGCAGTCCAATGAACTATTAAAATAATCTATGTAGAGAATAAACTGGAGCAGTTTCATCAAAATATGCCATAACACAAACAGAATATGGGTAATTATTTTCAAATAACTAAAATAAATATGAAAACACAAATACTCACAAATAATTGTCTAGATGGCCTCAAATATATAGATTTTTGATGGTAGACTTTATGTATCATTAATGCTGTCAATTCTTTATCATCAGTCAGATTAGGAATGACCAGTTTATTACCACAAGGCATTAAGAACTGTAAACTGCAAAACCAAAATAAAAAACATGAAAGGGGAAAAAAGACTATGAAGTATCAGGATTTATAAAATTCAAAGAACTTACAAAGCAAATAAATTTACTGATATTAAATTAAAACGTACCTTACATCATCAGGAATTTTACAACCAAATGATTGGCGTATTTTTTCAAGAAACGTTCTGTTATCCCAGTCCTTATTAAACTCAAAAGCACTTAAAATATGCCCCCTTTCATAGAGGATATGTTTCATTCCCTGCTTCACTACAGTTTCACTATCAGGGCCATCTAATAAAATCAAATCCTTGTTGAAAACTGGGAAAACTTTGTTGGTGGTAGGGCTTTTGCACCTATAAATGAAAAGATTCAATAATCATAGACTTTAAAAGCTAATATATAAAAGAAATAAAGCAAGTTTTCCACTAATGTATGAGCTACATTACCTTTTATTGTTTACATTTGAATTCCAACTTCCCAAATTTTTTCTAAGGAAATATCTTGTGCCTTGATGAACATTAGTAGATTGTCTTTATGCCGCCCTTAGTCACAATGAGAAGGCTGAGGTTCTTATCTCACAGATGTTTAATGCACATAGGTTCCAATTAGGACATTTACATCAACACCGTAGAACTAAATAAAGATAAATATGAAAGACAAATCAGACATACAGTCAATTACATCAAAAACACATGACTGGAAACTCATAATAAGACAGAAATACACCTACATACCACTTTTGCCTGCTTGTGAACTAAGAGAGGGGTTTGTAGCTTGAATTTTCTTAATCAGATTAATCAGATGGCTTATGATTCTCATGGATAACTTTATGACTTCTAATGTCAAGACCATTCAATCCTTTATGGAAGTGACTTGTAACAATGCATTATGGGAATAAAATAAATTGACAATTATGCTCATAAGCGCCATCTAGTGGACACATAAAAATGTGACTGCAAACACAGTCTTGATGGCCTAAAAAGACTACTTAACTCTGCAGAAGTTGAACTATGTGCAGTAGCTTGAGATGGCCTTTGCCTATCAAGTACCGTATTTAAAACATCCTGCAAATCAGATCTCTCCAAAAGTTCACCAACCAAACCTTCGGCCTTCGCTAAATCCATCTGAAATGTAAATTTAAAATAAATTTTTCAGGGTAAAAGCAATATTTAATTATTCCATTAATTCCAAATGTAAGCCATCTAGGTCAAAGGTAGAAAACATTACCAATTCACACTTATACTCTAACTTACAAATTGCCAATCACTCAGTCACACACTGAAGCACTGACTTACACTTTACAACTCACTCAGGGATGTACAATGTCAATCCCTGATGCACACTGATTTTTACTCTGCCACTTATACGCAATTACTCCTTAATGCACATGGTGACACTATACGGTCAACCCAATATACTCCGAATTGGATTTAGGTGGGGCGCTTTAGCTAAATTTCACAAATATCTGAAACTTGGCTACTCAATATCACTGCATTCGGGTCCGAATCGGCAGTTCAGAAACCAAAGCATCAGAGGCATTCGGGCCATTTTCTTTATAAAAAGCATACAATTTTGGCTACCTGATATGTGCTGAAAGTGCTCCATATTCAGGAAATATTCACAAAATTCACCCATTTCAATTCTCATGATCTGATCATGAGAATTTAATGGAAAAGTGTTAAAGTAAACCTATTTTAAACACAAATATTTATATACTATTGTAATTTATGAATTTTATATACTGTAAGTACACACACACACATTTGTTATAATGCGTATAATACAAAGTTATTATTGTTTATTAATATTCATTAATTTTTTTTTACTACAGGTGCACAAACTCCAGTAACTGATCCCTGCCGAAGCTGCTGATTTGTCCACATGCACATATATAAGACTATATCAGGGCTATAAGACATATCAGGGGGGACACAGTGGCATATAGGGGGTAAAAGGCATATCAGGGGACTCGAGTGGCATATAGGAGGTATAAGGGATATCAGGGGGGCACAGTGGCATCTGGCATATAGGAGGGTATAAGGCATATATGGGGGCAGAGTAGCATATAGGAGGTATAAGGCATTTCTGAGGCAGAGTGGCAAGCTGGAGATGAGATGTGCATAACTAGGGGCAGGTTGGCAAATACAATACCTACAAACAAGAGGCATTTTTCTCATAGTTTTTATTAAATATGTAAACTTTTTTCATGAATTTATATTTACTAGTAAAACTGTTTTTGGAATTTTGGTAAAACTTTAAGAAATAATGTGTTTTGGGATCTTGCAACATAAAAATGTAGCTTTAATTATTATGTCAGTAATATAAGAAGGCGAATAGAGAAATGCCATTGTAATAGAGATAAAAGTGTTATAACATCTTAATGTAAATTATGTTTTTATTTTAAATAAACGAAAAATTGGCATTTTTTTTTTTTATCCGATTAATCAGATTGCAGCCCTAGATCTTACCCAACAAACCACTTCATTTTCATTATGATCTGCTCTTGGCTGGTTCCCTGGCTGTCCTCACTGCAGAGTGGTTACTTGCTGGGTAACTGCTCTGCACAATAATGCTAAATCTCAGGACTTTGTGTGTCCATATATTTGCATTGTGTCTTTATGCATGTGTCTTGGTGTTTAAATCAAAATGAGGTTTAGTAATGCACTACATATCTTTTAAAATTAATCTTCAAAGTATTTGAAAGACTGTCAAAATATAAAAATTAAAGAATTAAAAAAACATCACAATTATCCTGGTGGGGAAAAAACACTTTAAACAATGAAACATCACAAGGTCTCAATTATAAACACCTATTAAACGTATATTTATTACCTACATGTGTCCTACATTTGTGTCCTCATGCATACATGTTTGTATTGTCTTGCTGCGTACGTCCCTTTATGTGTTCATAATGTGTCCTCCCATGCGTCTCTATGTATGTGCTCCTATGCTTGTATGACTTCTGTGTATCCTTCTGTGTGTTTCCCAATATGTTTGTATTGTTTCCTTGTGTGCATCCTTCTGTTTACCCCTATAATTATATTAGGCCCCTGTGTATATGTATTGCTAATTTTGTCTATGTGTCCCTTGTTATTTTTGTTTTGTGTCCCTCTATGTATTCCAGTTTCCCCATGTTTGTATAGTGTCCCTATGTGAATCTCCTTCTGTGTCCACCTGTTTATCATAAAGTTTGTATTGTGTAGCTATCTTTGTGTGTGCATGTGTTTTTATAGCGTGTTCCTCCATGTCCCTGTGTTTGTATGTCCCTCTTCATGTCCCCCCTGTTGGTCCCTATATCCAACTCTGTGTACTGTTTTGTTTTCTGTAATGAATCAGTGATGGTTAATTAATGCACCACATACCTTTTAGAAATAATATTCAATGTGTCTAGAATTTTGTAAATGTTCCAAAAATCGGAAAAAAATCCCACACTGAGCCTGAAAAGAAAAAGAGAATTAAAAAAGCAACATAACAAGAAGGGCTCAATAACATCCAATTTCCAAAAATGTTGACCTCAAAGTTTACTATTAATCCCACAATTTGCCAGCCAAGTCATTCAATTTTTAACAAACAAAAAAATCAAACCCACATTACACCCCCCTTTTTAATGAAAAAAACATAATGAAATGTAAAAAAACCTGGGCTGATAAAAAAACACTCATGTTATCATACACATTATACACCTTAAAAAACACAAGCTCCTCCATCCCCAAAACAATTAATCCCACAACAGACCATCTCAAGGCAACACATCCACATGTAACCCCACGAGCCCCAAAAATCACAATAATTCCAACATTAATCCCACATGCCCCAAAAAGATTAAAACAAGCAAGCCCCCATCTCACCCCAGAACTCCCATCCAAAAACTCACATGACAGCATTAAAATCCCAGACCATATAATTGCCATATATACACACAACAGAGTGTAACACATCTAAGAATAACCCCCCAGCTCATTGAACATCCCCCTCCAACTTAAAGAAAACGAACACCTCTTCCAAAAAAACCTTACTCACCTCCTATTAGCCTAACCACTGTATATATCAAAATAACAACCCCAACTCTGCCCCCTCAAAAAAAGATCCCACAACAGAAGCCTCCAAACCACATGTAATACAAACAAAATCCCATATGAGTCCCACATACCCAAAATAACCTCTTATCAATGAGTTGCAGTAGGCAGATATCCCTAGCCTGCACTGCAATAAGTTTTAAGGTTTTTCTAAAAAAAAAAAACTAAAAAACAACATTCAAAACAAATTGCAAATTTAACCCATTAAAATGATCTAAAACAAATAAATCTAAAGTGAGTGTAAGCCTAAACATTTGAAACAAGAAACAGGCAGCCATCTAGAACAAGCATTAGGAATTAAACTAACTGCACCATGGTAAACCATTTTACATATACTAACATAAATGTATATAATATACATTTCAAAATGCAGAAATTAAACCAAGGTGCTCAAATGTACAAAACCAATGAGAAAAATAACAGTTTTAGAACAACTCCCATTTATTAAAGTACCAAAACAATAACTATTAAAACAAAAATAAAGGTATTTTAAACAAAACATTTCAAAGTAAGTCATCTAAACAAGTAAACAATGAGCTGAAATACATTTTTAATAGCACATGGTAGAAAAAAAGCACTTAGGTCAAAAGCTAAAAAAAAAAATACCCATTAAACTAAGAAAAATAATTGCCACTTTATAAAAATGGAACCACATAAATAGTTTAATCATTAAAATTTAAAAAGTTTAATCATTTTCAATAAAATATATAAATCAGAGCAGACTTACCCAGTTTGAAATGTATATTATATCAATAGAGGTCCACACTGCTTGCCAGCAAGTTCAGAATGAGCTCTAGGAGGCGGAGTCAACCTGTCAGGGTCATGATCATGTGACTGATGACCAGTTTCAGTATATATATATATATACAAATTTCACTCCATCTGTTTCATTATATGATATAAGCGTTTTTCCATGACGTATATATATACAAATTTCACTCCATCTTGTTTCATTATATGATATAAGGTTTTTCAGTACTATATATTATACATAATTTCAACTCCATCTGTTTACACTATATGAGTATAAGAGTTTTTCAGTATATATTATATTATACCAAATTTCACTCCATCTGTTTCACCTAATATGGTATATGGAAAAATTTCCAGTATATTGAGTGATATGCGTTTCACTATATGATATATACATTTTCAGTAATTGATATATTGGAACAATTTTTTTTTTGTCAGTATATGATATATGGAAATATTCAGTATATGATATATGCGTTTCAGTATATGATATATGGAAAATTTCAGTATATGATATATGCGTTTCAGTATATGATATATGCGTTTCAGTATATGTTGTATGCGTTTCAGTATATGACATATGCGTTTCATTATATGTGGTATGCGTTTCAGTATATGACATATGCGTTTCAGTATATGTTGTATGCGTTTCAGTATATGACATATGCGTTTCACTATATGATATACAAGGGAAAAAACCTGAAATAATGTCCCTAACGGCCCCTCATAGTCACCCTAATTCATATGTGTGTTTGTTTCTTGTATACAGAACCATCTCAACTTCTCTCCAGAAGCTCCCTTCTGATAATATGGTTATTGACCGTTATTGATCATGATCATTTATCTTAAAATGCTGAGGGAGCAGAGAAGAGTTTTTATGCTCTCCCAGGAACCAATTAATAAGGAAGTGTGCGATTGCTGCCTTCTGCACAATTTCACATGAGGCTTGAGTGGAGTCTTTATATTGGTAGGGAAAGGGTTATATTGTTATTGAGCTCTAGACAGGTTGATTGAATGTATGGGGACAATGAAGATGATGTTATGTCTGCTGGGCTCTTTTAGGGCGAGGATAAAGTTATCCATTATAATGTTTACTTATGTGGAAGAGGCTAAGTAATGCTGTGTCTCAGGGGTTAAGACTGACCTCAGCATTCTTGTATTGTTATATTTTGTGTGGCTGTCCCTGTGAAGAACCTGTGGCAGAGAGACTACAGAGCATCACAGTGCACTGAGCTTGAGGCAATGCAGAGCATCATCGAGTGCTGAGAGAGCAAGAACACAAGCGTCGCAAACAGTGAGACTCTTGTATCCCTTCTATTATTACACTAATCAGATTCCCTTTTTTAAATACCTGTCTCATCTTGTCCTGGTACATGAAGTTTGGACTTTGTTACCTCTTGCACAAGTTGCACTCTAGTTTATCACGTCTGAATTTTTACTTCACTATTTGTATGGAATGGATTCTATTATAGAGTAATGTTCTCATGGTTTTCAGTTCCCACATTTTCTGTTATAGAATATATGTAGAGAAAATCAATGATAAATTAATTACCAGTAAGAGAATCCAGTCCTCTGTCTCTTTGCTTACTCTCAACCTTTGCTTATTCTGTCTCTTTATGTCTGTGTATCTCCTATTTGTCTCATATTGCTTAGCTCTTTGTCTATATATCTGTCTCCTTAGCCTGTGCTTGTCTTTCTGTCTAATGGAGTCTTTAGTCAAATTTGATACCTTTGATTGGACAAAGAAAGTGATATAAAGTTAAATAAAATGGACCCCTAAAACAGATGGGGAGATGGGATTAGCGGGGCCAGAGCAAAGGTGTGAACAGGATGTAATTACAAATGTTCAATGAGGTTCCTGTAGTAGACAGAAGTCTGTTCCTGACCAAAAGACTATGAAGATCGACTGGCTGCTGGTATGACACTTTTGTAGACCGATACAAAAATCTAGAATATTTTCATAGTAATCTGGTCGGAAACCACCTTGCATAAGATATGCAACCTGCTAGCACTTTCTATGAGGACATTCTATGCTGTACTTGTAAAGGTTCCCAAGATAAGTAGAGAAGGGAGAGAATAATGGCAGTTTATCCATGTGTATATTTATATATTCCTTTGTGTATTTATTTGTATAATTTTTAGTGTGAGCTTATGAGTGTGTGAGTCAATGCATGTACATATTTGTCAGAACATGCTTGCAGGTAAGTGTCTGTCAATGTATTTGTTCACATGAATTTAATATGCAAATAATGTATTGAGTGTGTCAATGTGTCATTGTGTTTATGACTGATGGTTTGTGTGTTTTTATTGCTCTTTTATCACAATTTTGTTGGTTAGCAGTAAACATATACTTTTTCTACATTGTTTGGGGTGTGTACCACGAACAGTGACTAAGGCCGTTGCATGGAGAGGGGAGCAACCTATTCACAGTGATTGTATGTCATACATGCCAACTGTTCTGATTTCCCCAGGACACTCCTGTTATTTGAGAGCTTGTCCCAGTATTGTCATGTCCCAGGAAATCAGCAGTTGCGAATGTAGGTGTAGGGTCAGTTGCGGAGACCACAGATCTTCCTGTGACCGGCCCAAAATGAAGGGAGTGTGAGGTCTGTTTATTCAGACCTCTGCTTCAGCACTCCCTAACGCTGTGGGCCAACAATTGTTGTTGAGCACTGGGATATGATGCATACATGCCAACTGTGCTGACTTGTCCCAAGACAGTCCCAGGACCTAGGAGCTCATCCCGATACTTGTATGTCGACAGACATGTCCCAAGAAAACAGATGTTGTGGGCATTGTACAGGTGCAGGGCAGGTTGGGTCGTGATCTCCCTCTAACTGGCCCAAAAATAAGGGAGGGTGAGGTCTGCTTCTTCAGACCTCTGCTTCAGGGCTCAGAAAGGAAGCTGCGCACTCAGAGTGGGAGTGCTGAAGCAAAACAGGCCTTGTGTTCCCACCAAGATGAAGAATAAAGCAGAGGGAGAAAGATAACATATGGGGAGAAGGGGGAAAGAAGAAGAAAATAAAGAGATGGGGAGAAGAGGACTGAGGGAGAAAGTAAAAAGATGGGTAGAAGGGGCAGAGGGAGAAATGGGAAAGATAGGGAGAATGGGCAGAGGGAGAAAGGAAA